>WURT03029518.1:0-15355 GCA_009936505.3 Holothuria glaberrima | reverse complement strand
CATTCCTTATCAATGTGAGGAACTGATATCAGGGAGCTGCCTAGTGATATAACTCCCACTTGCCTCAAGCTCACTTTTGGTCACAAATGCAGTAAGTTCTTTTGCTGATATCTCGACTAATACTTATCCGATTTGAATGAAAGTTTCACCAAAATGCATAGATTTAGTTCCTCTTTCATATATGAAAAGTAAAATTTGCTTGAACCCTTCTTTTAATGGGGTCTTTTTAATTATAACCCTGCTTGCATGACTATTGTCTCTTTTTTGGCGTGTGAAGCCATTTCCATAACTTCTGGGAGTGTTTTGTTGCTTTATCTCAATTTTTTGCAATTCAGTGCAAATTCTCAGTTCAGACAATATATAGGGACGCTAGTGTAAGTTTGCATGTAATTTCAAAGTTTTAATTGTCCTAAAAAAGTAAAGGTTTTGGCACGCAAGACATACTGCAACACCTTTTTAAGACAAATCGGAAGTAGCCCATAATTCTTCAGTAATGGTGATTTTTGTCTACACCAGACTTGAAAGTTTCCTGACTTCCCTATACCCTCGAGTCTTTCTCTATCATTCCTTATATATTTATCTACGTTGTTTTACTCAGCAATGGTGTGTTAAGATTCCCTAAGAGAAAACGGTGTTCATTACTTTGAACACTTAAAATATCATACAAACAAATTTCTTTCAGGATTTCTGGAATACCATAGCACATTTGCCTAACCGTGGTGAATTTATCTAACCTGTGGTACCACCGAGGCCACGTGACAAGGACAAAAAGGATATATGTCTCTGACACAGAAAGTTCACATGAAGGAATTTTAATGCTACCTACAACACGTGCTACATTAAAGTCACCTTGAACACAATGTACTATTTTAGGGTTACTTCCAGCGCGTTGGGCTGTTTCAGAGACACTTTCAGCACATTGTGCTATTTTATAACCCTTTGAACCTACTGTCTTGTTTTAGAGTAGTCAGGGTAACCCTGCCGCCAGGTAACGTTTGCATTTCGTCTTTTCAACAGACTACTATACTCGACGTCAGGGCGCAAAATGTGAAGAAACTCAATTCCTAACCAAAAAATCGTAGAGGGCAAGTCAAAGGTAAGAACGCTCATCTCATATGAATATCCCTATAGCGAACTAATTTGAATCTGAAGCCAATAAAAACGTGAATGACAAGTTACTTCTCTTGTTCCAAAACAACGTATCTTTTTCGTTAAATCCAATCCTTGAACATAAAAGGACGACAAAACAATATTTTCTCCATGCCTTCCTGAAAGCCTCACGTCTACATCATCGTGAATAAACACTGTCAATGTTCCAGATTAGTATGTTAAGACGAAACGACGTTAGGCTGTACACTGCGACTCAAACCTGATGTCAGTGTTATTGGATGAATGCTTCAAGTGACCAATAGCCATAGCCCTCCTTAAAAATATGCATATTTAGACCCGAAGCTCCACCTAATTCACTGGAAGTAAAAATTAGTACCTGTAAAAAATGCACCCTGACGTCGAGGTATAAGTTAAAAGTCCAAATGCAAACACGTTGCCTCGCGGCAGGGTTACCCTGACGAGTTTTAGAGCGTTACTGATTAGTTGATAAGTTCAACCAAGGAGAAGTCCCTGGTTCCACCCGGCGTCCATCGAAACTTCAAGACCCATTAACTGGAAGGGAAACTTATTTAAAGAAGCAACGTATTAATAGGCTTTTGATGCTACTGTTTAATGATCTTTTTGATGACCAACAGATGACAATTGGTCAGGCAATCTTTACATAATTTTTGACCGGTAAGGTTTATTCCATGTTGTTATCAAATTCAAAATAGTATCACAAATTTGTTTGCTTGTGATACCAAGTCTGATGCTCTTTACAATGACTAATCCCGATATTATCAAATATTACTAAACATGAGTTAACTTGACGGTATTCCATTTCAAAAATACTGAATGTGTCAAAATATTTCTGTAATGGTGGAGGTATATTTCATGAGTAAACATTTTGCACTATTTAAACAATATAAAAACATGCTATTGATTTGATAGTGGATTAAGAAGCTCCTACTGTCAGTTGGTTCCTGCTATCCTTTTTTATCTTCAGGACATTTGTTTGTTGCAAAAATTAGTGTCATTCGTAAAGGTTGATTTAAGGGGATAAAATGCCTCAGTGTCATAAGTCTACAAGTTTTTTGTTTCTGTTTTTTTTTTTTTTTTTTTTTTCTCAGACGAGGTGTGATACTATAGTTACCTTCCTTTACAAATGTAAATTTCCACAAAAGCCTCAGCCTACTTACATATTTTGCGTCAGCAATTGCCTACGTAGCAGGCTGTACGGCATATTCTTTGTTCAGTCATATTCCTAACTGTTTTGGGGAAGCCTTGTGTAGAGGGGCTGAACAAAGACAGCAAAAGTGTGGTTACGCAACAATGTAAATGAATGAATGAAACTATTTCGAAATTGCTGTTATTCCATATGTGAGCTTACTTTAACGTCGTTTCATTGGATACAGCAGGTCGGGTCCATTGAAAGATAAATAAACACCATTTTATTTGCCGTTTGTAAGGTCCGTCTAGTTCTCTCTCGAAATCTGCATTTGAAGGAAACTATAGCGTTAAAAAGCACCACCGTGGCATACAAAGGAAATACCTTTAACCATTATTAAGCCACTCAGTCTCAATAATAAAAACTAGCTGTAGCTTTATTTCCTCAAAATATCATGTACTACAAGAGTCATGGATGTTGCATCATTTGAAGATTTGATGAAGATTTCGTGCAAAAAGTAACGGAACAGCTTCCTGTGAGAGTCTTATTTTTTTGAAAAGAAAGCTTCAGTACTGCCTTATTTTGAATTGTCTATCATTCTGTATCCATTAATATTGGTTTAAAAAATTTGAAAATTTTCTGTAAACAAACGCAACATTTCCCTTTAAGGAATAAAAAGTTATTTGTCGTATTCATATGTTAGGGATGAAAGTAGCTCGGGAAACTTTAAACATACAGCTAGGACAAAAACGGAAAACAAATGCTTTCTTCAATCGTCGATATAGATATTTTTATCAGTTTTACAACATGCACAGTAAAAAAGTACATCCAACAATTTGTAGAAAAGGGCTTTGTTGTAACCATTTATTAAAAATGTAACTAAAATGCATAAAACTAGTGTTGGAACGACTATCGGTATACTCACAATAGGTATCGGCCGATATTCCCCATTTTCATCCCGTATCAGTACCGGTAAGAAAATAACTGAAATGCCGATATTACCTCGTCGATATTCATTACTTTATATTTCATGAAAATGGTACACTATTTGAGTAGTTTTGAATGAAATTTCCAATTGTTCACCTCATCAAGATGAGAGGACACATCATCATGGTGCCCCGTAGCCTATGGTTAGTTGCAGAATGCTTATTTCTTAAATATTGGTATTGGATCAGTGTCAGCCGATATTGTGAACTGAAACATCGGTATCGGTAATATATATAAAGTTATTTCTCTGGGTGAAAGGGTAAATGTACTTTTCAAAGGTTTATGCGAAAAGTAATACGGCAGATAACAGGTGAGTGATTTAGGAACCAATGTCTGAAAAAGCCAACATCGTCTACGCATGACTTGACAATTGCAAATGTACCAACCTGGTCAAGGATGTGTGGACTATAGATTTTATAGTCCTTCTTGTGATGAAGGATATTAAGAGCGACGTTTGTCTCCCCTCGTCGCAGTAATTGAGAAAGCAAACCCTGTGTAAGCCCACTAGCAAACAAACGCAGTAATTGTACATGGCAAGCACAGGAAAAGTGTGTAAACACAAAGTGAATATTTATAGAGGGCGGTCAAGCTCAAATTAAATCAATTGCTTCAGACATAACTTATATGAGTTTTCTTGAAGAATGCCTTCAGATTATTAGTATGCTGGGAGACTTGAAAACAGGTCACTAAGTTGTTGGTGTGATTCGCAAATGTTGGTTCCTTTCAAGAATGTTGAGAATTGAATAGCTTGCATAATAATTGCATAAAAATCTGGCTCTACTGTGCCCATGACGTAAACGTGGATACAATACAGCGAAAGTGGAGACAAAAGAAATCATTACAGATACTCACTTCGTTCAAGATGGTCTTGTAATTGTAAAACGATGATAACAGTTAAAAATAGTTAATGAATCAAGTAGCTTCTTTTTACTACACAAAAATGAATGTCAAGGTTTGCAATTTGCCTGATATTCGTGTTCTAAAGAGTACATGTATGACCTGTACGAGATTTAATCTGTTTCTGTCCACAGAGAAATTGAACAGCTTCAAATGTTTTCTGTATCAATATATAAATTACATATCCAATAACGTGTGCTCAATTTCCTTATAAAACAAATCTGAGCTATTGTTGACCCTACTCAGTTTATCGATTCGAATCCGTCTCTTACTAAAATCTAAAAGTAGGCTAAACAAGTTTTTGCATAGATCAAGCTCGGGAAACTCGTCTGAGCGCCTTGTACTAAGCACTAACAAAACCTTCGGTAGCAAACAAACCATTGGCTGTAATGGCAACAGAAAATTTGTTATTGTCGCTACTGCCGGCTTATTTCTTCATACACTTGAAGACTAGAACGAGGCTGAGCTCGACTATGCAATCGTCTACTCTCAGCACATGCTACTTCAGTGGTCCTACACGTTCCACGACGATGATCAACAACTGCATGCAACATTACACGGTAAAAAATATCATAGCAACAGTTGTTTAGTTTGCTGTAACCTCTGTATCTAAGGAAAAATTAAGGCTTGCGACAACAAGTTCAATTGAACCTGCCTGCCAAGGGGCTGAATTGTGTTACACAATACATTGCGATCAAATGCTCAAACCGTCAAAGGCAATAGACGCGTTGCAACTATTTGGATTAATCTCGATATTCATGATTTGAATAGATATGACAACACATCTTTAGAAATGTTAAGCAAAATGAGCACTTAAAATAGAAACAAGAATGCATCCAGCGCCATATAGAGTATTGTTTTGTCTTTAAAGTGAAGGGAAATGTCAGCAAATCTAATTCCCATACAGTCGTTTGTATGTGCTATCAATCTGTCTGTATATTTAGTGGACATGGTATGCATTGGGGCATCGCATTTCTTTCCTGTTTGAGCGGTCACCGACAATCTTTGATATCTTTACATGCGATGATAATGTTGTATCACGCATCTTGCACTATCAGACTGTAATTTCTAGTTCCGATTATCCAAGCTTCCACACAGTACATACTGCAGAACAAATGGTTACTTATTCTGAAACGTTCTTTGGTTATACCGAAAATGTAAAAATCCGACACGCCCGTATCTTTGTGCTCAGATGAATACACTGGACGAAGGACCTGAATAAGAAGTGATTTACAGTTTGTTGCTACAATGTCCCTGCAAACTACAGGTTCTGAAAAAAAAACACACAAAACATTACTTTTGCAAAATCCTTACTTTATTTTACCAGAAAAAACGTGGTTCTCGTCGGCCAATTTATTTCAAATAAACAGAGATGCATGGGAAGAAAGGAAAACTCGTTCACCAACTTGCCGAATTAAAGGGTTTGTGGCATGCTCCAACATAGTAAGGAATATTCCTATATTTTTAAATAAACTGGGTGACCGCACTCCGATTGACATAAATTCATACATTCAAAAGCATAAGTACTTTAAGTGGTCTGTCACTGACGACTTTAGTAGTGTCCCCGGATAGCTTATACTTAGCCTGTATGGGTATAGCCTTTGGCAAATGAAACTCAGTACAGGTTTTTGTTACTTTGTTCGAGAGGTGCACTAGTACAGTTTTTTTTTAATTGGAGGAGGGGATTTTTTTGAAATTAGAGGAGGGGAAACTGGAGGAGAGGATAGAAGTAGACTTGGTCAGGAAAATTACTGTTTGGTGTGAGATTTGTTACCCTTGCCGTACATATAAGACGCTTTTAATTGGGCACCGTTGAGAACCACGACAGTCCTACTTTTGAACATTTTGACGTATAGGCTACCCCCGCCCCCTCTCCTCATACCCTGAATTTAACATGAGAATCCCAAGGCAGTACAACGGCATGAATGAGAGAATAGCATGGTTGAATCAGTGTTCAATAATATAGAGAGAAGCTGAAATGAGGAGATGATGAAAGGCCCGGAAAAGGTCCTGAATAATGCCATAAAATGGGCAAGTGAAAAGGTTGTATGATAATGGGGAAGGCGTTTGTGACATTGTTGCAACACATTCACAACAGTAGATGCGGGAATTAAGAGACTGGATACTAGTCCTTTTAGAAACCGTGCTTGGCACTTCAGCATATAAGATAAACAGATTTAACGTAGAACGGTTTTTGTCGCGTGGCGTTTATGTAAAGCCGATGTCTTTAATACCGGTTTATTGAAGAGTTTATTGCTTGTAAAATCTATTTTTTTCTATTACTTAAATGTCACTATGATCATGTATTTAAAACTGTCACATTTCTCTTTTCCACAGTGTGCCTTCAAGTATCACAGCTGAGCTAAGAAGTTACATCATGTGTGAGTACAAAAATTCTGACAAAAACATCATGATATTAAGACTATCAAGTAAAAAGTCAAACTAGATATATAGGTAGATTCCTATCGGGGATGATGGTATTTTCACGATATACTGAGTGCGCTACAATGCTTTTCAAACCCCACCATTCTATCGAAACAGTGGGGTATGTTATGTTACCAACTCCACCGCCCAAGGTCGTAGCACATGCAAATAGCTTTAAAATACATTTCTATGAAATATTTCTATGACAATCAATTGTGTCTTTGGCATCTCTGCTTCACTTGAACTGTAAAATCATGGGTAAAACCAGGAAAGTAAGCATGCTGGCCATTTCAAGAGAGGTCAGGCCCTTATGGCTACATGTAATCACATGTATGAAAAATAGGTGTTTGGAGCCTTTTTGGACGCTGAAAATGAGATGGTCTCCAATGGCATTAACTGTGAGGAGAATCACTTACATTCCTATAAAGTAATGAAGGAAACGAGAGCTCTATCAAGAGTGGTGTCACCTGACCCATTACCTCCGAGACCGTTAATACTTTCCGCCGGAGATTCTATGTCTGGCAGCCTAGCGTTGCAGTTTCTAGAAGGAATGGGTCGCAACCCTAAGTCCCATCTTAGAAAAAGATTCAACGTATAGTAATTCTACACTGTAAAAAATGTAGTCTACAGACTGCTGTAGAATTACAGAACAATAAATAAAGAAATACAAAGAGGAAACCCGGAAAAGTGCTGTCAATTTTTGAAAACAAATTCACATCAGTTTCCATGTTTTCTTTATGTGTTTCTTTATTTTTTGTTCTGTAAATCTATAGAAATGTTTTACAGTGTAGTATGTAGGTTCTCTCTAGAAGATTATCCTATTGTAACATATCACATCAACCCAAGAGTTTATCCCAGTCATGGGGTACTTACGGTTTAAAGGTTAGAAATTTATGTCATCTATCTCCATTGGGATTTTCCTCTTCAACACGTAATATCGAGTTGCATCATCCCCATTATTAAAACTTGTCATCGAACTATATAATATCAAAAATTGGCCATTTATCAATGACATGTAACGAGTAATGTAATGACTGTAAATTATAAATAACATTTACTCCTTATTTTCATGTTTCGAATGACAATTAAATATTTCACGTTATTTATTCATTTGTTTCCACAACGTTAAGTAGAAAAGTAAAAATCTGGTTTACGAACACAGTTAAAATTGTAACACTTTTTAAAGCCAACAAATGGATAAGTAATGAAATTAACTAAATGGCCCACAACGCCAAACTAACACTTTTCGTAATCATGCCTCAATGCCCCTGGTACGGCAGTTGATTGTAGATTTAATTACTTCCCTTTGTACATCCGCATCAACACAAAATTTTCAAACAGGTTTCTCAAAATTTCTCCAGCTTTATTAAAAAATGTTTTTCCAATTGAAGCTAATCTTCACACCGGTAATATTCTTAATATCTTTTACAAGCAATGCTTCCTTTGTAGGATCCTTTTTGCAGGCTTCAATAGTCATTTTTTACATCCCTAATCTTTTCTACGATTGTCTTGAATTATATTTCAAGATATGAAGCAAATCTATTTATCAGATTGAACGAGCTCGATGCAAATAGCGATACAGGTGAAATAAGGCCAGATGTAGGACAATGATCAGACGGGTACTACCAATTATTACTAAATGTATTATGAAGGACACTTCAATGCTTCCCTTTAGTCACAAGTCATACAAACAGTCTTCATTTTACTGGGTAGTTTTATATTAAAAAATATAATTATTGCCGGATATATATATATACATATACCGGCAATAATATATATGGTATGCAATATTTGTGTTTTATCACACGAATATTGCATACCAGATATAAACAGAAGTGTGATCTCGAATTTATTTATTCATTTTAAAATGCTGTAACAATGTACTCGATATATATATATATATATATATATATATATATATATGGTAGTTCGAACTATGAATGAATGGGTCGAAAGTCGTACAAATTGTTTGATCGTGGAATTGAAATCAATCCCAAGTATTGGTATAGCTCTTAAACAGGGGAAAGAACAGAAGAAATCAAATTTCATAACCGAACAGTTAACACAACTTTCGATATATATATATATATATATATATATTATGTATATATGTATATATATATATATATCATCATCATCAAGTGCTATCTTCGAAACGAAGGTTGGCCACCACAGCTCTCCGTCTGGTTCTGTTCTCTGCAAATCTTTTTTTTTTCAGCGAAGGGTGCTGCTCCACTCCATCGTTTGATGTCTTATCACGTCTGAAATAAAACCAAATACATATAGACTAGTTTTATCTAAATCTGGTCGTAAAATACTTCACATGTCAGAAAAGAACGATTACAGCCAAGATGGTACCTTTAACCTTATATTTTCCATATATAGGCTACCTACCTACCTGCCTGACATTTTCTAAATCAAAATTCAGGAAACGTTATTGACCTTTCCAAGTAGTCGACAAACGATCTCTCAATTCCCTATCGGTATTCTCATGGGAAATTCGCAGTTTCCTCGAGAAGTGGTATGCAGGTGTGAAACGTTACTGAATCTCACATTCCAAATCGATACGAGTAAAGATAAATTAGTAGTACAACTGAGACGCACGAAGGATTCATTTCAGAGTAGTTTAAAAGAAGAGGCCTGAGCAGTCGCCCCCTTTAAAGCACAAACTAAAATCTTACGAATCTTGTTCTTTCCCCCTTAAAATGGTTTTTATGTGTCAGAACGTGAAAAACTTTATGTATAATACAAATGAATTGAGGAGTAATCTAGCTTGAATTTAGGGTAATACTCGTAGAGTGCAGTGAATCATGCCAGCTCTATGCCTCCACCACACTCTCTGGGCGTTTGCAAAGACCAGTGATAGATCACGACTGAGCCAAGATCCTACTATACCAGTATGCCTCCTAAAGGACTTCTCTTAGAGGTGCGGTGAGGGGTGATCACTTTCGCCATGAAACTGCCGTGGATGCTTTTCCGAAATAGCATATACTTTGCCCAACAATACCGTAGTAAATAATCCACCCGAATAAAGTTTGTTGTCCTAACCCTACCCCCCTAGCCTCGTACGCCTTTAGCTATTACGAGAACAGGGGAAAAAGAAATCACCAAACCGTTCTTTAAAACGTTTATGATAATTTTTTTAGCCTCGAGTTATTTAATTTCTCTCACAAGTGCAGTTACTGTTTCAACCACAAAATATTACATATCAGATACAAAAATAAGTGTTATCTAGTCGGAATGTATTTAGCCTACTCATTTAAAATACAGCAACAAAACAACGTGTTTCAACATTTCAAGACCAAAGACCAAAACTATCACATGACTTATAATGACCACTTTTTTTCCAAAGTTCCCTCGATTCACTGGGGGAGAGCCAAGGGGTGAAACCAAATATTTACTCTTGAAGGAGTTTTTCTCCCTGACCCCGAAAGGACACAACTGACCAACCTCTCAACCCTCAGACCTCTACATCAAGGGTCTGTCATACGTGGTCCCGTTCTTGACTAACTGAAAAGAACAGACCCTACACAATGATCTTAGCCAATAGGCCGAGAAGCGACTTATAAGGACCATACATTATTGATGATACCACCTGACCACGGTATGTGAATTCAAACTGGGTTGAGTAGATTACACTACACTTAAATATATTGCGCTTCAAAATGCTGTCATTATAAAATACCTTTGACATGAACTACCGAACTAATAGGCTCAAGACGGCTGTCCACGTGTATCAGAATACATGTGATCACATATGAAGCAGATATGAAGTAGTGCGTAAACTTATATGTCAATAGTTTCCCCTGCGACGTGAACTCAACTTCCTACATCATAAAAAATGAAGTCGTTCATAAGCCTATTGCGCATGCGCTGAATAACAAATCGATGGAGGAATGAGAATACTGTGTACAGACAAGTGAAATCACTAACTTTATTTTCAAGCATCAATCGAATATACCGAATGATCATTCCTTCCTCTAAAATATATCCAATGATGCTCATTTTATATCGTTTATTCTGTGTGCTATTTCTTGAAAGTCATAGCTGTGTAGCATCTTAAAGTAATTAGGTTTACGATGGTTAAAGCTGTATGTTCGCTTTTATCTGTATACAGATCAAATTCAATTAAACATTCATTCACTCTTCAATAACTTCGTATTTGCAAGAAACAGAATTCAACGAGGACACTGGGATGAAGCAGCAGCGAAACAGCCAGGTTCACAAAAGTAAGTGTGTGGGGGAGGGTGGAGGGAAGGCAAAATGAAACGTTCGGGAATAAGTGTTGAATACGCATTTTAACTGTGCACCTGGTACAGGGGGAAGAGAAGAGAAGAGCGAGTGGGGAAAGACATTAACGCGGGACGACCCCTATGACACCATTTGAACGACGTCACTGGTATGAGGGGTTTTTGATGTACAATGATGAAATTCCCAAGACATGGATGCTATTTCGTTACTGTGATTGACATGGACATTAAAATCTGCTGAGGACACGAGTTTCTGTGAAAACTTGACAGTCGTGCTGGAAAGGAATTCGTTTTTATTGAAGTATTGTATTAATGTATTTGTAACCGTATCTGCTTCTTAAATTACTGAAAAGCCGGTCAGATGCTGCACATAGTAACCTGTTCTGTTCGTGAAAAATCAAGTGAACTTCAATAAGCCAGTTTCTGAACCCAACTGCTTTTGTCAGATCAGCTCGAGGGAGTTCCGAAAGAAAGATGTGCAGCATGTCACTTTATCGATAAACATTGAGGTGCATTTGCCACCTATAGTCGGCTATTGTTTTGCCTATCATCGAGGGACTGGTATTCCAGAGGTCGTTCACCTACTGCACAGGGATTCTGAAGCGTTGAAAGGAAAAATTGAACCGAATATAAACGAGTTGGAAAATTCGATACTTCCGGTGGGGTCACAAGGTCAGCTGTACCGTGACAACTTTTTCGCCTGCGTGCGCATGTTGTGATATACTTGCCTTCCCGGCGGACGCGTATTATGTCTGCAGTAATATTGTCTGTGTTTGTTAAACCAATGGCATGTGTGCGTCCGAAAGAGTGTACATAAGATGTACATTAGCAACAACTACCCCGAAGGTAAGTGGTCCACTCCACCTTTGACTCATCCCACGATGCATTGGGTGAAAATATTTTCCCAAATCCTCTATTCAGCTCTTCCAATGCAACACTACATTCATCGTCACAGCATATGAGCTTTCACTGTCGAATGCCCTCCATCTAAAGACTTCCAAAAAAGTCGAACGGTTAGCAGGACATTCGAAAGTTTGTTTAGCAACGAAGTAGCTGTTCTTGGAAAACTGCGTTCAAAATACATGGGACAATGGGCGATACATCCCCATAGCAGCCATCATCTGATCCAAAATACTGCTGAGGGCAAAAATTTACAAAAGCAACGAAAAATCGCAGTGATCTCCTCCTAAATATTTGGATCAAACAAAAAATTAATAAATAGATAAAATAATGCTCCTAGACTCAAAAGAGCCCCAGTAAATTTTTAATTGGGCTATTTCGTCCAAAACATTTCAAAAACCCTTCGCAAACGGACACAAATTTCAACCTTCGTATGGATTCGGAGTATGTTATGTAGCTTAAAGTTGAATACAAGTTACTTTTTGATTCCCAGCTCATTTTTATATTATCTGTTAAATGTCTCATTTTGAAAACAAGTAGATAGGGAAGTGTCATAGGCTACTTATGCAATCAAATAGCAAATTTCTAGGAGAACATAGCTTAGCTAAACCATATCCGATACATGTGAAAAACACACACAAAGATATAATTGAGATCTTTCATGCTTTAATTTCCACCCGGCAATACGTAAAGTTAGACTCAGGTAAATGTTATATTTAGACCACAATATGTTGCTGCCGAAGGTACAGGTACCAGACCACTGAATTCAATAGATGCCCGCCTCCGAAAATGTAGCATAGAAAATATGGGTCCCTAGCACTGGGGAACAGTGTAGACTATATTGTTGAAATGATAGGCCTGAATTTTATTGTGAACGTTGTAGCAAGTTTAGTACTCATTACACCAAAACTGAGGAAATTAAAAGCTTCAAGTCACACTTTTGCAGTGTATTTTTCCTATTCTTATGTGAAAAATGGCATTTGAGTGTCATATTTATATATATATATATATATATGTGTGTGTGTGTGTGCATGTGTTTTCTCTACTTATAAATTCATTGTTTAGTTGCATTTTTTCCACCTGATGAAGGTTCTATGCCCGAAACGTCGTGGAATTTTCCTCAAACTTTTAAGCGCTTATTATCACCTTTATCGACCTTCACATTTCTATAGTGCTTCGCAGCATTTCCACTCTGCTTGGGGTTGTAATGGACTCTTATTGGGTAAAAATGCCATGCGACGGAGACTGGGATATCACTCGAAAGCGAGAGGGGATCACTGTAGTCACTCTGTTTGGTAGAATTTCACTCTTTTACATTTAGAGGGTATACTACAAATCAGAAAACAAGACGTGCTGCGTTGAGCTGTGAAAGAATGCAATGATCAAATGAGGCTGGGGTCCTAAGGCCACAATCCTACACCCTCGACCTCAAGTAATAGACTGGGAGGATTTCATGGCAAAAATGTAGCTTTCAGGGTTAAATTCATGTTGTAATTGGTTGCCAATGAGGGAAAATTTTCAGGGAATTCACCTTCCCCCTCCATGTGAAATATCTCTTTATACACGAATGCAGAATACGTTTGACTTTCATGAACAATACAATACTTCTGGTAACAAACGATTACATCAGATTTGTGCTACTTGGTTCCATGATTACAAGCAGTAGGAAAGTATATCTGCTCAACAATAAAAGTTGATGAGAAGAATGCGAGAAAACGTCATTACTAACTTTGATTGGTAACAAAGGCCACGTATAAGCTACTAAAGTACTATGTTTACAGTTTAGACAGACTGTTTGAGTACCGGAACCAATAGTTACAAATACACGTCCCTAGGTGTTATCTGGTAATAGGGGATACGGTTATCTTTTGCTAATTCAAAGACTTAATTGGATGGCGACAAGGAACCGTAAGTATCGAATGATCTAACATTATAGCACTGAATAACTCAGTAGTTGTGTATTCATAAAGACGTTCCTAGGGCAGAGCTTCCTGGGTAGTACTTTGGGATATCCTTAGATTCATCCGGTCATAGCCACTTGATAATTTCCGCATTTCATTTTACGTGAGACGCAGAGCTCAGCAGTTTACTGTCTGGCAATTCCTTTAGTCTTACTATACTATTCAAATTCGGCCTGCCTGACCGCGTTCACTGCAATGAAGACAGATGCTTGCAGAAAAGCCGTGCCTACATCCGACTCAAAACAATTTGAAAGGTAATTCCTTTGAGAAACTAGGCTTTGCAAAGTCGCATCGTTCGAATCTAGTGGTAATACGTGGGAAACGACATTAATGTGCCACTGTGCAACGGAACTTCGTTGTAAAGTAACATGAAAATTAGGTTCGTTGTACTAATTTTATGATAGCAGACTACCTTACAGTTGAAACACCAAATCTTCATAATATCATAATTTTTTCTGAAGAATTCATTACACCAAGATATTGAGCTGTAAGTATAATGTACGTACCAGTGTCATTGCCAAATGCCAGGGTATTTTTCATGGGGAAGCCTTGCCCCAACATTTTATGAGTGATGCAAGAACGGGTGCAGCACATTTTTGCATTGGAGCTTTCCATTAGGGGGAGAATTAGTAATGTGTCTGGGGAGTGGGGTGGTTAAAAATGGCGATGAAACCCAACTATTTCTTTAACAAAAATTATCCTAGAAGCAATTTCAATCAACTGCCGCTCTTCTAGTGTATGTAGTCTCTTATTGTATACAGATAGTAATATTTGCTCTTGAGTATATATATATATATATATATATATATTGTTCTTACAATGATCTGAATTTTACAATAATTTTATGCAACGTCGTAAGGAATGGGAATGGAAGACTTTTAATTAGCTTTAAATTATCATGTCAGAATTAATTTTCAATCAAGGTTCCGAGGCCACTACTGCTGTTACCTGGTGTGGCTTATTTGGTCAACTGCAATGAAAAATGTAAGTTTTCCCCCAATAGACCTTACGCAAATGACGTCACAGAAACAGGAAGTGCGCCCTCCAATGGAGGCAAGGCGCGTATAAGCGAGTTCGATTATTCGATGCCGCATAGAATTGTGGGATACACCCGGGAGTAAACAAACCGAACTCGGCACAAAGTGTACTGCCTTCCCTATTTTCGCGCGTTGCCAATTTTCGTGCAGTTCATACATATACCATTAATCCTAATTCTAAGTGCGGCCAGCCAAACTGAACGAAAATAGGGGTCTCTTTACCACTTTTACGACAGGTTAAAATACCAAGTTTACAGACAAGAGGCCGCTTGTATGCAGTTCACTGAACAAACCACACGTAAGAACCGTCTTTGTAGTTGTGATGGGTTAAAACAGGATGAATCGAAAAATTACTCAACTGCTCAAGTAAACTCAAATTTTGGAAGACATTTTGTAAATACTGGTGTAATTGGTTTATCCCGACAGTTTGGGCTATGTGCACATGTGCCCACGAATTATTGAACTCGCTTATTATTGCAACTTACACGAACGCCGTGCAGAGAGCTACTTTGGTACTGATGGGTTACGCGTGTAAGTTTACGACACGCGTACAAAATGTACATTGTATGGTTGGCCATCGCACCCATAACGCGATAGACGCTACGCGAAGCGATTTGATGCTTCGCGAAGCCAATTTTCACC
>WURT03029485.1:0-15356 GCA_009936505.3 Holothuria glaberrima | reverse complement strand
TTTATATATATATG
This sequence comes from Holothuria glaberrima, assembly GCA_009936505.3. Lineage (NCBI taxonomy): Eukaryota > Metazoa > Echinodermata > Holothuroidea > Aspidochirotida > Holothuriidae > Holothuria > Holothuria glaberrima. Next base: position 15,342 of record WURT03029485.1, on the reverse strand, counting down.
TGTATATATATATATATTGGTAGATAAAAGTAGTAATAAGTGCTAAAAGTTTGCGGAAAATTCAACAGACTTTTAGCAATTTATTACTGTCTTTATCGACTTACACATTTCTATAGTACTCCGCAGCATTTCGACCTTATATATATATATATATATATATATCATGTATTTATGTAACAGAGATAACATGTCTAATTTGATCCACTGTTTTACTCAAATTTAATTGTTTTAGAAAAGCCGAAACCTAAGTCGGACTTCAAAATTTTCACCTGACCATGAGGCCTAATCATGTGTGAAAAATCCATACTTATTTAATATCGTAGAAGAAACAAAAATCTTAAAACTTCTGTTTGAGATTAAGGACCATTTTAAGGATTTACGTGTTCTCTATAAATATGGTAAAATTCGTAATCTGATATTTTCCCCATGAGAGTAAAGTCCTTGTCCTCTCATAATTGATGATGATAAGTTCAAACAAGCTACTGCACCATCATACACTAAGGAAAAATTCGGACGAAGGTGGAAATTGTACGACCAGCTTTGTATACAGGGGGAATACGGATAAAAATCTTACCTCAAAAGAATTCCAAATTCACTTTCTCCAACAACTATGGGAGCGTCTACCTCTCGACCTTTTCGGTGTTTATGGTTTTTGGGTTTAGTGGATTTCTTGTCACAACCATCTATCACGGCTGCAAGTGTAAGAAACGTCAAAACATAAATAACATAACGAGGAGACATCTTGGTATCAAGCACGATTGGTATCTACTATTGGGACGGTGACGAGACGATTGTGTTGACTACAGACTCATGCCAAAGACTGTTGTAATAAGGATATTTTCTGAATTATTTATTGAGTTTGAAAAGATCGAATTCCCCGGAAGCTACCCTTGAGCGAATATTGTTATTGTTTCGGGAATACCCACTTGCAATTGTAAACAAATGATTAAAGTATTCACATCCTGCAGAATTTTGCCTTTGCCCTCTCATAAAGAAAACGATTTACACTGTTATTTTAAATAATTTCTACTGTTTCACTTTTAATAAAGATTACGAACTAGTTCCTTGTTTCTGAAATTTGCACAGGTTGAACAGTTTCCTGAAACTTAAAATCAAAAACTCAAACTCCCCCCAAAAGGACATTTCTCCAGAAAATTGCGAAATCTTTATGTTACACATATTGCCATTGGTGTATGGATCTGCACTTCTATACCCACTTCTGTATACTATAGGGTACCAACATACTGTAGTTTTCTTAATGACGTTTCATCTCTTGTTCTTTTGGAAGGGGACGATAGGCAGACAAGTTAAAAAGATTTTTCGTCCTCTCAGGCGGATTAGCCGTTGTGGCGATCGCCGCATGGGCCGCTCGGTTCATGGCTGCCTTGGGCTGGGTGCTAAGAAAAAACAAGAAAGAGAGAATAACGAGAGAAGGGAGGAGGAAGGGAAAGAGAGGGAAAAAATAAGAACAGAAAGTGAAAAGACGGAGAGAGTGTAAAAGATGGAGAGACGGTGGAGCACAGGATCGTAATGCAAAGTAGGCGAGAACTGATTAAGCTGTGAGGGTCCATAGCTCCCTGTAATAATCCGCTGCATCACCGGTGGCCCATGTAGGACACTTGGGCTAGTCATCGGAAATGATCATAGAAACCACGAGATTGACACGAAACAATTTTCCGGTTTGAGAGTCAGGGCTGGGGCTAGAAATGCTGGATAACCTCAACACTAGCTAGACGGTTGGGGCATCTACAGATTTCTCATCAGGTTCTACATCTCAAAAGGCCACTGCTTCATTCTTATTGATCCCTGTTCACTAAGACGGCTTAGGGAAAATAAGTGATTAGTAACTTAAAAACATCGTGCCTCCCCATCTACCATCCACGTGTGGGGCCTTGACAGATTTTAATATTTCTAAAAAATCCCAGGCAATCAAAATTTCAGAATTTTCCGAAGAGAGGACCCACGGAACACTGAAAAGACTTCTTCTCTATGTGATTAGGTAGTCAATATGTATACTATTCCTGTGGCGAAGGTACGAGGGCGTGGGGCGCACGCCCCCTTAAGATTTCTGAAAATTTCCGAACATTTTCCTCAAATGAGCCCTATACGCGTTTAAGATATATATTTCTGTTGGGAGTGGGGTTGGACTGAGTGATGGATTTTTTAATCACTTTCTACACAAGTTGTTCTGAAACTTTCGAAATTTTCATAATTCATCCCCAAACTATCAAAATTTTGCGCGCTTCGCGCGTTCCCCAAACGCCTCATGGCTGTGCTTTAAATCAATAGCGACTCAGACGTATCCGTACTATTCATTGGTGAGGGCTTTTAGGCTGATTGTTCGTGTCCAGTAGTGATTTTATAGTAGACACAACACTGCAAGACAGCGAAACATGGAAATTCAAGATAAAACATATTTCATAAAATTGAAACTTTTAACAAATAATCAGGAAAAGACTAGCCGTCTAATTGGCAGACAAAATTTATTAGGGAATTGAAAGTTTCTCAGTGCATTTTCTGCATGGGATTTTTGTCATGAAAAAAGATTTCTAATGCAAAATTTCGGCACGCTTTGGGCGCATTCGTCATGGTTCGCACTCCACATTTCATGACCACATGGTTATAATATTCGGACTAATACCCTCTGCCGAAAAACAAAGGTAGGCCTACATCTCCAACCTTTGTACAGTAAGCAGGTAAGGGCAACACATGATAGGAGGGTCCTAGAGTAATCTTATATCACTAGTAGCCTGTTCAGTGACATTTGTAGCGTGATGTGAAAGATTGGAAGTTTGTATTAGTCGTTATACATTTTTGAAGTACGGTTGGTATGCCACGCGCATAAGATCACTAGTCAATAGGAGTTTCTAGGGATGTAATTATTGTAGTTCAAACATGTGTCAAGGGTAGAACCATTTTGCACCCAAGTCACGTAAGACAAACAAAAGTTTCTCAAAGGAAGAAGTCGCCACCCCTTCACTTAGATAACATACCCTTACTTTACAACCAATCACTGAAATATGCGTATTTTTCAACATTTGATCAGTTCGAAAATTTGCCAAAAATAGCACCATATTACATCTAAGCCACCTTAAACCAACACACATTTCTCCTCGCCCTTAGACCCCTTCCTTAGGACGAAAGAATGATCAGCCGCGAATACAACCCATTGCAGGTACGCATATGCTCAATTTACACTGACTGTGGGGGATGTCAGGTGGGCATTAAAACATAATTTATTGTCCCCCAATCACCAACTCCTGCGGCCCCACTGCACTATTTCATTCGTTACAACATCCTATAGTCTAGCACGGTCAGTATCGACCAAGACAAGTGAGTTGATCCCTAAAATGACCAATTCTAGCTAAACGACAATGACCTTTTCCCTCAGATTGCTGAACACCACATATGTATCATTGATTAATGATGATGCTGACCACATGGTATGATCATCAGTCTGTATTCGAAGAAACATTTACCCTCGACTCCAAAATAACCCCTACTTGACCTTTCATTTGAATACCTAAGTAATTTGGCCCTTTAAAGTCCACTTGAATGAAATGTGGCATGTTGAAAAGTGGGCTTGGGAAGTGCCATTTCCTGGAATCTGGCAAGTATTTTTGTCCAAAATTTCCTAATGCTACGCGCCAGCTGATAGTGGCGCTCCGCTTAGTGTCAAAGGGCTGCTGACTGCAATTTGCTGAGGCCGCTTGAAACTCCCAGTCCGCCCCTGTTCGTCTTGGTCCTGGTTTCACCTATAAATGAGATTTTGACAGTACCAGAGAAGTTGATTCGCAGCGTACTTTAAGCAGGGAGTTGTTATTTGGAATAACAGCTCCCTGCTTGGAGAAAGTTGATTTTCAGCGTACTTAGAGGAATTTGAGCTAAATTCCTCCAAGTTTGCCAGAAGAAGCTCTTATGAAACGTTTTAAGTTACGTCCAAGAATCCTTATTGTGAGATTTTGCTTTTTTAAACTAAGGGCTGTTTGTACTTAAATTGTAAGGCTTTTGGTAGAAAGTCTTTATTAAAAAGTGAAATCCTGCGCCACAGGTTCCACTGATCGGTAGCGTTGGAGCACGAAGCATGTGTCACGGCGGAAGGCGAAATGGCCAGACTCCAGGACTTATCATATGTTCCCTGATGGAATAGCTCCTTATAGAGACCAAGTGCGAGAAGATCCCAGAAGGTCCGATTTGAAAATTGGCACTTGAAGCTTTTAGCTGACCCCACTACAATCTCAATAAGCATTTCGCACAACTTTTCTTACTTATTTTTGACAACTTTTCTTACTTATTTTTGACAAATTCAGACGATTATATAGATCTGATGGTGGAAGCCGTTCAGAGTTGCGACTACATGGGCCGTTTGTGCCCTCCTAAGAAATATTGGAATAGTCAAATAAAGCCTATCGTTTGCAAACACACGTGTAGTTTAAAAGAGAATATCCCTTGTATCTCTTGCACAATTCACTGATTAAAAGGAGTACCTTGTATCGGAGTGCGGAAGCTGTTTTCCTGTACCTTAAAGGTGAAGTAAGTCTACCTGGCGGTCCGACAGTACGGACACGCTGAGATTCGGACCATTCAACATCTCCTTGAATCAGGGAGCATTTACTTGAGCCAACTTCCTACTTGAATCATCTAACTAAACAGCCCCAGTAATCTTAAAATACCGCATCTTAAGGTATGTCAGTTACGTCATGGAAATCCCCAACCTAATGCAGCAAAGGGAGACAATATAGCTCCTCAACTGCAATACCTTGATCATGATCTGAAGTCCTGACCAAATGCCACCAGAAGTGATAATATAAACTATAAATCATCATATGTAGGTGATGGATTTCCCTTTAATAATTCATTCAGTGTAAAATGCGAGGGAATATTCTATTCTGAATATGATTTCAGAGAATGTTTCCCAGGTCCCTCAATTTAAACATAAACTGACAGACAAAATAAACAACACCTAATTTGCCTGATTGAATTACTCTTTCTTCTTCCGGATTGGCAGTATCGATGAAACGTTAACCGGTTAATTAGTCTACTGCAGTTACCAGTACAACATCCGTTTCTTGGTGCATGATATCATCATTTCGAAATTGTTCGTGACATTATTGTCCCGTCATTTAATTTTAGGAAGTTTGGGGATAATCGGTCAATTGTTCTTATCATCAAACAACCTTCTCTGAAAAACTTTATTGGTCAAATTGTATCATCTCAAATCCCTGTGTTTCCCGTCACAGTAGTAGAGCTGCTGAAAGGTATAATCATTAGATCACAGTTTTCACTTCTCTTGAGTTTTCGGGTATTTTTCTTTTGTCGATCCTGATCGATTTATGACCAAGGGGGCCAAACCAGGGATCGTTGCATCTTTAGCTCATAAGCAAGATGTATCAAGTGCAAAGTTTTTTTGCGCCCTTTGTGCTTATCGACTTCTCTTACGTTGCATGATTATAAGGGAATCTTACCTAGATTATTAATTATTCCCGCAACTGTTTCCTTTAAAAATCCTGGAATTTCCAATAATTCAACCATCTTATGCAACACCCATCTTTTCCCATATCGACCGTCAATTGGAACAGGGAGTCTAAAATTAATCTGATTCTTACCTGCTTAGTGGTTAGCCATAGTGTCAAGTGCGAACCGTTTTAATTCAATATCCATGCCTTAGTGAGCTTTTCCAAATTTCAGCCCTAAGAGCCCACCAAGGTCCTCACGGTTGTCCCCTGACCTTCAGCTTTGACCCCACAAACTGACACTTCGTGGGTTCTCCTTGTTCACATTGTTGTGTCCTGAATATCTACTTACAGGAATTTGGACATGCTGGTGTCCATGTGGAAATTGCCCCTATAAGATTTGATTTCCTGGCATCTTTTAATTAAAATGAGTATACAGAAACATTCTGTTTTAAATCCTGCTAATTGCACACTGCAACCACGATGTATTTTGGAGTAGGCTAGTTGGTAACGATCATCTATCCTTTAAACTTGGAAAAACACTGTAAATGTGGAGGTCCCCCACTCCCAACTCCCCATCCCAGAAAATGTTGAAAGTAAACGATGTTAAATGGCACGAAGTCTTACCCCTGACAGTGAAAATTCTCACTACTGCTTCCAGTTTCACCTCCATCTTAAAAGGAACATCTGTGAAGTGAACATCCTTTGCAAACCTTAACAGAAGCCTACGTAAGTCTTTTTAATAGGAAGGCCTAAGGGGTTACTTGTCACTAAAAAGTCATATGAATTCAAACTATGAAGAAAATTCATTGTTCTTTTTGGTTAGCCCCAGTCATAAATTTTGGGCGCAACAAGGGACTTGCTACTTGGGACTTTTCCCTGTTTCAACAATGATCAGTTGAATCAGGGAGTTGATCTAACATCATCTCCCTGATTGAATCACAGAAAACCTTGTACTTTTACACTGGTCCGCTCCAGCCCAAGAATTGACCAAACCATAAAAATGTGCTTTTCAATTTTCAAGGAGCAGTTGGGGCCTTTTAAGTCAGTGGGAGGCACGTGGACCACCACATCCCTTCTTTGACTAAGCCACTGAGCCACTGCCCTACTCATAACAGAAAGGTTACTCACAGTCTCTAGGACTAGGCTGCCATTTGTCACACAGGAAAGTGCAGGTTGGACTACAAAAATAAACCTATCATTTCAGTACCTCCCATGATATATCCTTATTTATTGGACAGGGAGTTCTCAAACCTATTTTTCTGCATGCTCCCCTCTCAAGCTAGCCCTATTTGAAAGAATTCACTCTAAGTTGCTGTTCGTGATCCTGTCCTCTTTTGTATTGATTGTCCGTTTGCCCGATGTATTGTTTTAACTGCCATATTCCGTGGCTTTTGTGCCATATGAGAAAATAACATTACTTCTGAAATCAACAACTTTTGATATAATTACAATGTTGCGCTCAGTTCCAACTCGGAGGCTCTAGCGAGGGGGCGCGTTTACTAGTAAATCATTACATCTCCTCGTCACTCTGTGGAATGCTGCTACTAGTAACCAAAGCTTACGACGGCCTGCTAGGCCACTGATCACTTTACCACCGCTTAGACTATCTCTAAGAGACCCTTTAATTTTATCAGTCATTTTTATACGGCCTTCTTTCATCTTGAACTAAACATTCACGTACTTTTAGGCAAGTATTATCGAAGCCTCTTGAAGACAACACAGCTTAGACGTGTAAGGTTATACTAAATGATGGTTGATAGTTTGATAGCATGTTACTAATGCATATACTAGTACAGAGCACCTTAACTGTGTACCCCTTACACAGTGTTGTGTGAATCTGTTGCACACAGCCCTTGCGCATAATGTCAATAATATCCGGGGACCTCTCATACAATCAAGTTACAATTCTTTTCCACCAAACTTCGTCCTTCAACAATCTTTCACACGTTAAACATGCATTTAATACTCTTACCCTAGCAAACTTTTTAAACAGATGTAACTTTGATTTGAAGCCGAAAGTAAGCTACGTACTACGTACTCCTGTCGATGGCAAAGCATGTTTCACACATATCGTTCCTTCCCACGGAATGCTATGCGCAATAATTCCACCCCTTTGAACATGTTGACTTGTTGAAATAGTCACAATTTTCTACAATATAACAGTTTTTACTAAAACTGCCCCTTTGTAGTTGTATTCTGACAAGCAAACATTATGGAAATAACCCCCCCCCCCCATTACAATTCTATTCTTAACAGAAAGCCAAACTTCTCAAATGATAAACATTTAAGACATAAGTGAGAGCACCTTGCCCTTGCGTCAGCAGCACAGTACTTTATATGCACTGTGATATTTGCAATGATAATCTGCAATTACTGGCGCAAATGTCGCAGCCTTTTACTGTCTCAGCGACAGAGAACAACAATTCGGACGGATCAAAGTAGGGCAATCCATACAAAAGCTGTTGCTCAAATTCCGTCTTCCAGGTAGAGAAAGTAGTTATTTTAAATGAATAGCTGTTTAAAAGTTCATTGCTATTTTAATCTGATGTTCCAATATTTAGTATATGAGCAAACCTCTAGAGATTCATGGGCCTCCCTCCCTTTCCCCACCAGGCACCGACACATTGGGTCACCGAGTTGCGCCTCCATTTGTCTTTCGTTGGTTATGATTTGGAATGGAGATGGAAGATAGTCCCTAACTTTAGCTGAAACATTTGGAGTAAGCATCTCTTACGTTATGCTTTGATTGTCAATCTCCTTCACCTGCATCAGAAATAAGTCATCTTCCCTACCCACTTAACCCCATTTTTAGTGATCCTCCCCTGGCCTTCCTTTTTTTGCTTCTAAACATATCGCTATCTTTAAGGTTAATATCTGGTTAGTGTTGGGACATAAGATAGACTTAGGGTATCACCAAGTCAGTATTACTCAGCATAAATGTAGAGGGCTCTCCTTGGTTTAAGGGAGGGAATATTTGACTATTTTAAACGTTTCATGGATTTGTATCTTGGTGCTAAATTTTGTTTAGTTCTTAAATGCATCTGTTGAAACTCTTTGGTATTTGATTGCTAAGTGTTTTTACCAGTAAGGGGTTTTCGTCCTTAAAAGTAGGGCGGGATCATACATTAGTCCGAATCTGTTTGACAGGAGGTAGAACCCGAAAATCTCCCTGCCTTTCCCTATGTGTATGTTACACTTGGATGCCTTGTAAGAATGTCCATCCTTTACACTGATACTCGACTAAGACTGGCTATAGGACGTGGAAAGAGCTGGAAGCAAATTGTTTAAACAAAACATTAGAAACACAAGTCGAATTGCTGTTCTTGAACTGATTTTATTAATATATTATATCATTAAATCTACTCTCATTTTGATGTGGAATATGAGAGTCCCAGCCCCGTTTCCCAAAGCCCTGCCCTGTAGGGTATTTGCAATGTACACAACACTTAACGATATTCTACTACCTAGTTCTTGTTTGCTTTGGTTCCTTCTTCCCATATCCTTTCCAGAAATCCTGGATCAGCCTCTAGATTAAAATGTACATTCATATAAATATAAAACCATTATGTCACTACACAAATATGCAGAAGTACTATGAGACAATGTACGAATACTGTTAATGGTACACTCGTTTCTTGGAAATAAAAAGAAGTATGGTGCTTTGGTGATGTTAGGAACAGAAAAGTGGTATATTAAACAGCATGTTGTTATAAATATAGGCTTTAGGTTTATAGGGTCCTCAGATGATAGCCCAAAGCCCTTCCCCCAAAATACAGTGAATGTGTATTTTTCCGAGCCAAATGTTGCCATTTTCAGGGCATAGTTTATGTCGTGATTATTTTGCCAATAAGGGAAACTTTCAGCGCAAACATCTTACTCAACCTTATGAAGTATGTTCCCATTCACCTGTGTTTGTATATGTGAGAATATGAGATTTCTTTATTAGGCTAGTCGTCTATAGATTGGACAATTACCTGTGACAACTGAGTCAGGTATAGGTCATTGCTACTAATAGCTTGAAATCTTTTCATTTCCGTATTGTGAAGAAATTCACTTAAATCCTGGTTGTGAGGTTGCCACTTTCTTGATAAACGAGAAAATATTTTCAAGGTTATTCCTTTAAGACATGTGGCTACATAGACATCATATTCAAAAGAAAAATTTCAGTGATTATTTCGTGAAAAATCACCCCATTTGCAGAACTTCATACTTTGTAACAATTCCGCTTTGTAAACAAATAATGATGACGTTTTCTGTTTCTCTTTTCGACAATTAAGTCTTTGCTAAGTCGAACAAGTCTTCAGCTTCTCAAAGGTGGAAACACGTGGCAAACTTATTTTGTGCAAATTTTAATAGCAGAAATAGATCAAAGCTTTCTTTCAGATGATACAAACTTGTTCAAAGTATCAATTTGCCTCGACCCTACGCCTATGTCTTTACCCGGTCTCTTTAACTTTCTCGAATATTCAACATTTAATTACTATTACATTACAACAAAAATAAATTAATATTTTCTTACTTTTAACATAAAAGTTTTGCTATGTTCATGATATTTACAAGGTACACCCTGTTGCCCTGGTTTGGGGGTTTTGCTTTCTTTTTCCTCTGGATCCCCTGGAGGGAGCCTCTGAAAGACATCATAAAACGCACTCCTCTAATCCACCGGTAAGAGCCGTTTGACTCTATTGCGTCCCTGTTTCATATATATATATATATATATAAGTTTATTACACTTCCCCCTTTTATTACACTGTACATAAGTTTATTGCACTTTTCGGTAATTACGTAACAACATTTTCCTTCTCTGGTGCTTGATCTATTTCTACAATTTGAACCGAGAAAAGTTCGTCCAAAGAGAGAGCCCCGTCATCTGCAAGTACAAAATAAAGCAAGTAATAAATAAAACAAGATGCTGTCTGTAGTTGAACGAAATAGTTGCAATTTCAGGTTTTCCGCTCATAATGTGAATTGTGTTTTTAAATTTTGTTTTCTTTTATTCACACCTTCCACCGTCCGAAGCCAAAAGGTGAACATGGTCACTCATACTCACCACCACACAGGCATTTCACTTCAAATAAAACCTTACATGCAACAATCTCGTAAGGATACAATTGTAAACGTGAATGCCATTTTTTAAGGAAATGGTAGTCGAGAAACCTTACTAAAGATTGATAGTGGTAGACGCATTAATCCTAGTAGCAGCATTCTTTAATTTGTGTACTTTGATATTATAAGACCAAAAGCGATGACATTTAACAAATATCACATAGACTTTAAGTTGCCGGCAAGCATCTATTTCATAATCACGTTATTTATTTACAGAGGGCCAAAGGTTTTTCTTCCTGTTTCTCTGTTGAAAGGTCCAATATGATACCATCATGATGCAAAACCTACCACATCATGATAGCTCTCTAGAAGAATGTTTGAGCAGTTGAGTGGGTGTTCTCGCAGTATTTCTTAACATTACAGAAGGCCATTATATACATTAAATTAAGTGAGGAATAAATACGAAAATCCCGCATAGCTGAAGTTCAACTTACCATCTATGTCTACATAGCCAATCAGTTCCACGAAGTCCCAAATACTGGTGTCTTTGGAATAATCCACCCATTCAGCTGCCTCAACCATACCGTTGCTGTTTGTATCGATTGTGTGAAATAGTTGTTCGGCCTTATAGTTTTTTAAAGCAACCTTGGTATTACGGGGTCTATGGAAAAAGGTCAGATATTAAAATTCCATAATTGTTATACACAGTAGAAAGAACAAGGCTTTTACATTTTTGATATTAACATATAAAAGAATCTTTTCATGTTAAAGTTCAAATTTTCTGCTCTAGTATAGCAAGGTATAATTCAGTGGTTAGACATTGAATTTAATGCGTCAGTAATTTGAGTAAGGGACACACAGAAAATTATGGAGAGAAATAGCATCAATAAGGTGAATTATTATGTAAAGAAATGCAAGGAATCGCATGAAATTCATGTGAAAGAAAACGGTGGAAGATTCTATACAGGAGGTATAGGGTTACTTGCACAAAGCCAGAAACCGAAACCTTTAGTAACATTTTTTGTCAGAGGGGGCAAAGACTGGTCATACATTCTGGCATCAAAGAATAAGCTGTTCATAGAAGCAATATTTATCATAAAGTGCAATGCCCGAAGTTATGCCTACTTACTTGCTGCATTTCTTTTTTATCTACAAATTTTTCAAACGTTTAACAATACAGTGAAAAAGGAAAGGGAAATTTATAAATTGAGAAGAAAATGGTGTTAACATGACCTTTGCAGTGGTGGTTTGTGCAAGCTACCATGGTTTACCTTCTGCAAATGAATGTCGTACAACATTCAGCGAAAGTGGTACCTCAGTGAAAACATCGGTGCCTTGAAGTTAGGAATGATCGTCTATTAAAAACTTTAAACCTTCACTTCAAAGACAAACACAGTCATCCCAATTTCAGGTTAGGTATTATAGGTTCCTACCGTAAATCGTGCAGGTCAATGAGTATTTACTTAAGTGAGATAACCCCTAAATATATCTGGATATGTTACGTGTATATTTCGAAATATCATGAAAGAAACTTCTGAGAGACATAGAAAGAGTATATCGTATGGATGCACTGATCTTTCGGGTGAATTCTAATGGCATTGCCCTTTAAATGACATAACTACTAAAATAACAGAACGTTAATCATGAACTGAGTTGTGCAAGATACAAAAGAAAACCACACCATTGCCTGGTATTACGGACATACGAATAGGAATTTCATGTGAAATATATCTGTGTACCCCATTAACTTAGCCAGCCATTTTCCATGTATTGTTGGACGGCGTAAACCCCAAGTTCAGCAGTACGGCTTTTCAGTTTAATCAAATGACCTTGCCGTTTTGTACGCTGTGTCGTACAAGTTAATGAAAATTTCAGTTTTGCCTAGACATCTCTTCTTATTTGATCGACGGTCTTTTTGGCATTTGTAATTACATCCAATTTACTTAATATAATAATTTTGAGGGACTCATTTTAGTCTACTGACTGTACATCTAGTTAGATGTTGCACCTTCATTTAAATAGGGATATGTGGAAAGCAGGTTCTCGACGAGCGAAGAATACGCCTGTGTATAGAATTAAACCTTACCTCAAGAGAAGTCCAAATCCACTTTCTCCAATAGTTATGGGAGCGTCAACCTCTCGCCCCTTTCGATGTTTGTAGGGCTTGGGTTTTCCCGATTTCTTGTCACATCCTTCAATCACGGCTACAAATGTAAGGATGGCCAAAACACAGAAACTTGTACTAGGATACATCTTGATATTGAAGATGATTTGCGTGTACTGTTGAGTGACTAGACGGTTGTGTCCGCTTCAGATTCAGTCCGGGGAATGCTTCTTACAGATACTACTCTCACGTATTTATCTACTTTGACTCACACGCAAACCCACGTTTGACTAAAACATGTTGTTATAATATCTATCGAGCAGCAAAAAGGGAAATGCCCACATACTATTATTGAAACAAAATAATTTGCATTTACGTCACTCCCAGAGAAATTTGTCCTTTCCTACCAAAAAGAAAGTAATGTGCTGATATTTAAGATTATTATTACCGTTCCGGGTTCCGGGTCGTTATTTGACATTTCACAGATTTCCTTTATGGGCAACTCATACTCCTAAAATAACTTAAGTACATTCCAAGCAAGCCGTGGGCTACTACAGTCGAGACTGGTACACTTCAGCCCTAAATGGGCGACCAGACCACTGTGCAAACTTAGTGAAGACAGTGTCAACCCGAACTAGAAGTCGGTTTTGGGTGTTCTGTTAGTCTAGGACAGACGGTTCATTAATCTAAGAGGCCATGAGAAAAATGGTTATATATATATATATATATATATATATTCATCGGGTCGTTTGTCCGATTTAACTTAAACTAGGAAAACGGAAGAAACCGACGATGCAATTGGTTTTAGTTTTCGACTTACAAATTACAACCCAAAAAATGAACCTTCCGGTCTTTGCTCTCACGTGTAATCTCTAAAAGAGGCTGACCTGAATCTCTCAATTTTTTGTGGACTATGAATTTTCAATGTGTCGTAGAAATATTATCCCTTTTGCTTCCGTTACTAAGCCCTGTTTCGGTCTTATAATACTGGTTGTTATCCGCTTCATGCAAGAGATCGGTCAGTATAGATGGTTTGGCCAACACCCCAAAAATCCAACTGTCCTGGTGTAGGGTGATCTGAGTATAGTCTAGATATCAAAAACCGGACCAATGCACACCTTTGTTTGGCACGTATTTTTACTTACCTTGTCTTGTAACTTCTTTGGTGTTGTAATCGAGTCACTGAAGTTTGAGTCTCGAGTCGGGTCGAGTCGAGTTATTCAGCATACTGACTCAAGTCGAGTCGTGTCTTTTGCATTTTGTCAACCTTTTGACTCGAGTTTATTCGAGTCTTTTGACCTAAGTTACTCGAGTCGACTCGTGTCATCATTAAAAGGGAATCGAGTCCGACTCGAATCAGTGACACCAGTTATTACAACACTGCCTAAAACTATGCTCCTTCCTTCCTTGTCAAGTTCAAACAATCGTCAGGTAGTGGGTAACTCCACTACCCATACTTTTAGCTATGTCTAAAGATACAGCTATCTGTGCAATTTATTGCGGATCCAGAAATCTTCAAGGGGAGGGGAGGGTGGGGAATGGGTAATATCAAGTGCCCCAAAGGTGCACATTGGAACGCGAGTTTGTAGGCCTATGGTCCGGGGCCCGCTTCAGGGTTTTGATGAGGTCTAGAGCGGAGCCCCGGTGGGGTTCAGGGGCAAAGTGTTTGCAAGCTCTAACGAAAAAACCTTGTGCATATGATGTCACAGAGCAGAAATTGCACACTCAGTAGAGCTAAGAGCGTACCAGCGAAGGAACACCGTGTCGTGCAAATGGGTACAATAAGTGTACCAAAGTCATGTACTTTCTCTAAAAATCTTCATTGGTAGTGTCCTCTAAAATGACGTCCGTGACGTCATTGCATACCGTCTATAGGCCTATTACGTATTGAGAAAGGAAATTTAGCTCCAATATCTATCCTATAAGAATGTTTTACATCATTTCATAATTTATAAAATTCGATGCTAATGGCTGAGTACAGGTCATTATAAAGGCATTGAATAAGCACTAAGCAGACCACAAAAATAGATATCACAGTTTGACCATTTTGTTAAACTTTCTCAAAGTACCGACTTAATGCCTCAGAGGAGGGAGTGTAAGTGGGAACGACGGACCTTGTAAAAGTTTCTATATGTCAACGAGGATCAAGTTATGATAAATTCTACTCGACCTAGTAGAGGTCATCATAACTTGATAGTCGTTGACTCGAGTCATCAAAAATAGGGACTCGAGTCCGACATGAGTCGGGTCAATGACTCGAGTCATTGCAACACTGAATTTCTTTTAGAAATCTTATGTGAAAGTTACTTTGACCATAATGTAACACAATGGGATTTCCTTTCTCAATTTTATTTTACAGCATAGTTCAACCTATATAATACCAACCCACAATGCTGATCCCCAGGGGGCTGCTTTTACGTCTTCTGTACCATAAAATATCAGCATAATGATTCCTCGGTTAACAGTTATGATAACTTTTTAGGGAACGTTACTTTTGCTTCTATAATAATTACATTGTTACAACATTTTTCCATAAAGGAACTTGTTCTCCAAAACGATACGCCTAAACCATTTATATACCCACACTGAAAGGTTTCAAAAAAGCATCAAAATTCAAGGACGTCATTTAATAATTTGAATTCTACCACCTCTAGCCATGCGTTATTGAGAATCCTGCATTCTGATTGGTTAAGCACTGACCTGTTATTCTGCAACACACGGTCAGTAAACGTAAAG
>WURT03029474.1:0-15357 GCA_009936505.3 Holothuria glaberrima | reverse complement strand
GCCTCAGAAAACCTTTGGTTGTTGAGTGCGCTATAGTAAGTATCATTTACATTTACCTATTAACCTTTATCCTCACAACCTGACAACGTAAGTCCGTCTTTACGTAAAAAAAAAATGACCATAAAGTGTATCAAAATGGTTGCCTTTATACTAGAAAGTGAAAGGAAGGGATTGGAAATGGAAACATGTTTTCATAGAAATACTTGGGGCAGGAGGAGTAGCAGTTTTCTACAAGGAAGCGCCCCTACAGACCATCTTTCGCCCCCTCTGACCGAACTTCCTAGCTCCGCCCCTGACTAAAACCATATTCTGTTGGGTACTACCCATATAAATTATGTTTCATTTTCATGACGGAGGTAGAATATTGGGCTTCATACACTAACATAACGTAACATGGGGATGGGGAACATCGGTCGATATTAATATTGAATACCGACTATTTATTCAGCACAATATCAGGTGATGACGATTACCATGACGTCGATGACGACGATCTAGTTATGGCATGACGTTGATGGCAATATGTCGCCATGTAAGCTGATGTGTATTTTAAGCATTTTAAGCATTTACCTATACGGTAAAGTTGCCAATGGGGATAAACAGCGCCGAATTTAAGCATGGGCCAGCGGGCACGTGCCCAGGGGCCCGCATAAAAAAGGGGCCCCACAAAACTACATTATTGTATTTTTTGGGTAGAGCATTCCAGACTGAATCCAGGGGTAGGTACCGTCTTCATGGAGAACTATAGTCGAAGGGGGCACCCACATCAGTTTGTGCCCTTGGCCCCTACAACGGTAAATCCGGCACTGGGGATAAAAGCATTGTGGTTCCAGGGACAAAGTACCATTTACCGGCTTTCTTGGAGTACACAATTCAAAGAGTTATTATAGGGTTTTGTATCAAACATTGGACTAGAGTCGGGGAAGAGGTTCATTAAAAACTGGATTCAAATTTTAACAAGGATTTTTGAAACGTTAGAAGAGGGTCAGTGAATCTTCTTGTAAATAGAAGCGATAAAAGGTGATGTCATTGTAGCCATGTGGGAACGGGGGCTACCCCTACAAAAAAAGAATCTCTCGCGGCCCATAGAAAGTTCAGCATCACTATCGCCTTAATGTAGTTTAATGTCTCGTCCTCCTAAAATAATTCGCCTCCTTGGAAGTTATTTCGTCCCCCTTCAGAACCTTGTCTGGCTAAGACCTTGGAAAAAGTCTTTTCAGGCCTTAGGCAATAACATAAGTTTGTGTCTGCACACGAAGGAACTTAATGCAATTATGGGAGGAGCTAAAAGTTGCATAGTCAGGAGAACTGGAACAGTCTGGGATAACGGTCGAGAATTGCCTTTCAGTATCAAGAAAAAACCATAAGAAAATTTTTTGCAATATTTGGTATTACTTTAGCCCTGCAAAACACATTCAAACAGACGTCGTTCATTCACATGTTATGAACATTAAAGGGCAAATCCTTTCATCCCAGACACTTCAAATTCTCCCAACTAAGTTACTTCTAGTCCATCACAAGACTATCTGAAGCTCCCAGTTGTGCAGGCAAAAAACGGCCAACTACCTGTTTTGTTTTAGGGGTGGTGGTGATTTAGGGAATGGGGAGGCCTGTGGACGCTGTCCTGGCGTCGGTGAGGACGCAGGTTAGGCTGAGAGTCGAGGCCAACTTTGCACGTCTGCCAAGGGCAACTTTCGCTAGGCGGTAGGGTCGCCTTGTCTCTGTGCAGGAGGGACGGGTGAGGGTGAACTTGTAAATATTGTCGGCACCTTCTACCCTTTCTTAGTTTAATGTAAACAGCTCGGGTTGGGGTCAGCCTGTAATTGTTGTACAAAGTTATTACATGTAAAACTCTTCTTTTGCTGGTTGAATGTAAATAGTTTTGCCTTTGTGTTCAAGTCACCGGTTTAATCATTTTGGTTTCCGTAACCAAAAAGTACTTAAGGTAACAAGTGTCTGTCATTAAAATAAACTTCTAAGTTCATTAGTTTAGGAAACTATAAATAGGCGTCCTTTCTTCATTAACGTAAGAAACGTCCAAAGAAACGTCCTTTACTTCAATCTAAGTACCTTCCTAAGTAGACGTTCCCTTTATTTTGTGTTTAGGTGGAGATCATACGTTTAAGTTTACCGTACTACAACTGCTCTCAAGGTGAACCCGACGGTCACTTTACCATAACGTCACACAATTATAGCATCATTTCTTGCCAGAAGAGGTGTTTGCTGGATGAAACGCTACAAAACTGCGGTTGCGTCTCTGAAATCTATGAGGATTACGCCGATGAAAGACTGTGTACTTGTAAGGACGGTAAGTTTGACAAATGATGTATGTTCAGGCCCGTAGCCAAACAATGTACTGAAGGGGACGAATTGGTTCCCGGGGGCGAAAAAATTTCAGGGAGGGGGCTTGGCCTCCTTGGCTAGGGGCCTGACGGTGGTTTTTTTTTTTGTCGACGAGTGTGAGAACATAGTTAAAGGGCAACAAATGTCACCATAAATCAGTAAAAATTCTCCGAACTAAATGACTTCTAGCCCCTCCTCCAACTAAAAAAGAACACCTCTTCAGTTAATGCACATCCCAGCAACAATAACAGGTACTGAGTGCAAATTACCAAAGAGAATATCCACGCAGACTTTGTGAGAGCTGTCTGGGTACACTCTCTGTTCAAGTCCTCAGTGACAGACCAATCAGAGTGATGACGGTAATTTGAGAACCGGTTGTACAAGAATAACATCACAAATTTTTGTGCAATCTGTCGTTTTAAATTGTGTGAATGAGCTTCAACATTTTATATCTCAGCTCAGAAAGATGGAAGTTGGACCATTTGGATTCATTTTTCAAGCTTTGTAACTTACATTTTTGAAATTTTAGGCGTTAGGTACACTTTAAGTATTGCGGTATTCCTCGTAACCCATAGTCCTCCGCTCTTGCGAGACGACTGTTAGTGTAAATGCTTCCTCACCTTACTCACGCAACCCTAACATGCCGCCTCAACCACAAGCTACAACCATATTTAATCCGAAGGAATCTGAAAGCTTATCCTTTAAAGCTGATATATGGCACCCCCAAACCAGACAGTTGCTAGCAACTCTCTGCCCAAACATCTTTAGGAATAGCCCTAGAGTTCTAAATACAGCTCATAACTGCACTTTGATTGAAATTCCTTCAAACATACAGTTCCACTCTGGTTGGTCAACAATAACTTGTACAGTCGGTTGTTTTCCCAATTAAGCTTTCACACACTGTGTTTGACAATATTGCCTCGAGCAACTTAGTAGAGAAAATTGTTACTCTCTAAGGTGAGATTAGAGAGCCTTTAAGAAATGCGCGTTGTCGTGCCATCCTAAATATTTTGGGCCGTATCCTATAACGATGATTATGAAAGTTTCTTTGTAGCAGACGAGTTCAGTTGTACTCTGGTTGTTACTGTTTTACACATTTTTACCAATCTTTGCCACGAAAGGTTGTCATATGAAAAAATGAGTATGTCTGTATGCTTTGGAGGTAAAATTTATTCTTTCGTTCCTAAGTGTTAGGAGTTTTTAGAGAAAATGACTCTATGATTATAGCGTGACATGACAAGTACAATGTAAACATTTTCCATGTTGGGTTTACAAGTTGTTAGTAAATTTTGTATGATATATTACTCTGTATTATTGCTTTAGTTCGAATCTATTTGTCCTCAAAGATGTAAAAATGTAAATTTGGGTAATCTGCATTTTGTCAATAGGAAGTAAGGAAACAATCAGACAGCAATTAAGTTTCAAAAAAAAAAAAAAATGAAATTAAGTAGTATATCGAAAATCAGATCGATCGTTAGGTTTGTTTGCTGCTGATGTAAGTCTTACTAACGCTGTTCATAAACGTGTTTAACAATTTAACCATTACTTTTCCCCCTTTTATGCGGGCCCGTAGCCAGCTTCACATTTTAGGGGACAAGTGTTGTGATTGGGGGCATATTATGCAGTTTCAATTTTCATCTGGGGGGGGGGGTAAAAATATTTTTGGGGTCATTGCCCGGAATCGCCCCCGTGACTATGGACTTATGGATAAGTTCACACAATGAAACACATTTTAACAATTAAACGCGTTTGAACAAAGGACGTGTTATAGGAATGCGACCCTGTGTAGCATATAAACATGTTTACTACACCCAGTCCGTAACATGATATCATACATTATAATATGTGTCAAGACTTCTAACCCTAACCTTCCCTTCTGTCTTTAACCCCCACCATGTGACATGATATCATGCATGATATCATGTCTTGAGACACGGATGTGGCACCTTACAAAACAAAACGTAAGGATTTGGTGAAAATTTGTTTGGAAAAATGTTTAATTCATAAACGTTCTTTTTTAATTGCAAATGTTTGTTCAACAGTTGCAAACCTCTTTTTAGCCTATCATATTAATCCTTTATTCACACTACGACAATTGCCAGTTCAGCCAATTCTGTTTTTTATTTTTTTAGAACGATGTCGACAACGCATAGAGAATCTCTTCAACAGGAACATGTTATCATGTACATGTCCGCCTCCATGCAAGTATGTTAGCATATATATATATATATATATAGCCTTCTTAATTAAAATTATATGATGACGTCATATATTGAATATTAATATTATAACAAGTTTTTATCCAATACACGCCAGGGTTAAGATTTTGAAAAATATATGAAAGATAATCTTTCAAGATCCGAAGGCACAACTAGGAAACAACAAAAAAGGAAGTCTTCAAAAAGTGGGTAATGTTTGATATCCAAGCATCTGTTTGGTCATTAATTGCATATCTGTCCTAGAGAAATAAATGACCCCCGGGCATGACTGAATGTGCTCTCTTCCGTTCATTTTCATTTATGTTTGAACGTTTCCTGTTATCTTGTCTATTATAGTGAAATTATCTACAACATGCAAATGTCCTCCTCGCATTGGCCTGCCAGACGCTATCAGGTGAGAAAACAGGCCAGATTCATACTCCATTGTAGCGCTACAAAGATCCATGTAGCGGAGGCAGCTAAGTCGCGATGTGTATAACATAGATTGTTTCAATTTAACCGCATAGCCCAACTTCCATAGCACCACCATAAAATTAATGCTATACCTCTTCAGAGTAACGTTTGCATTTTGGACTTAATGCAATGCAACAGCTACCGTATAGTAATGTATACGCAGCACTGTGGCAGTACAAGACTACAGTATGCTGCATGATGGGCTCATAGGACAAAGCCCACCCAACTAATTGCCGAATTGTATTTTGGAAAAGAGGGGAATCCTAAGATACCTAAAATTCACGATCTAAGTTGTAAGAAGCATCAGTGTTGTTCCTAGAAAATCCCTCCTGGACAATTACCACCGGGCTGCCCAGAGCAATTCCAAATTTTCTGGTGGGGGAAGCTGTCTAAGGGTAATTGTCATGGATGGAAATTATTCGGGTGGGAGTATAGCTTTATGCATTTGACGTCACAGAACAGGAAGTGCGCCCTCCAATGGAGACAAGCGTGTGTATTTGCAACTTTCACCAACAAATGCAGAGCTTGGTTCCCCAACGCTGTAATGCTAAACAATAGCGCGTGTTGTATCCAGTCCTTCATTTATCTCAGTGATGCAGACGCACAGATGATTTGCGTACTGGGGATACGCTCATAAGTCTACTACACGAGTGTGTGTGAAATCTACGTCGTGCGTGCAACGTGCTTCATTGTTTGACTCCAAAATGACGTCGCGTGACGTCAATGCATATGGCCTGAGATGGGAATTATCCTGGGGGAAATTTTCCGGTGGGAATCGTCCCGAGGATAATCCAGGGGCATTTATCGGGGATCGTATGGGTGGGAATTGCCCACGTGGGGTAACGGTACGATTCACAGCCGCAATTGCCCCTTGTCCTCCAATTTCCTGTCACTGGTAATACAACACGGGACTTAAACATATGTGACCAACTGTTAAATATGCTGGTTAGTCATTGTTTACCTCCTTGGTTGTGATTTCATTTCAGAGAGGTTGTTCGCTCGTCATATATGTTCAATAAGGCTGAACCTACATGTGTGTCCACATGAGCATACAATACTATCTCTCGTTAGGGTACTGCAGCATATAACTTTATACATACATACTATCTGACATATTAACATGCTGAAACAATCTATACCATACAATTATGTAGTATAAGAGGTGTATGCGTTTTCATTCTGAATTATTTACATCTCTGAGGTAAATGTGTTGAAACTGAGACTGTCTTTCATATATTCCAAATAAATAGTTAGCCTACCATATAACGCCTTTTCTCTTCTAGGATCATTTAATTGAAAAGCTAGCAGTGACTGACAGAGAGGCTGCAAGAATCCTGGCGGATCCCGAGGCTGTCAGGTGAGAGCAAACAACGTGCATCTCGTTATATGTACTACTTATTTAAAACTTAATATTGAATATTAATATACGATATACGGTTATACAGACATACACATATTTGCACACACATGCGCACATCTGAGGAAACTCACATGCACAAAGATCCTCTCCCAATAGGTCACAGACCTAAAAGTAAATTAGTCAAAACAACACTATGTGGTTCAAGTGAGACATTTTGACTGATATTAGTGAAAACGTTGTCTCATTTGACAAATTAAGGTTGTTTTGACTAATCTATTTTAAGATTAGTCAAAAAAAGTTATTGAGTCATATTCATAATCATTTTGAGCAATATTAGTCAAAGCAATGCCTCTTATGTTTAAGTAGCATTTGTTGGACTAATTTATTGATTCCTTGCCGAAGGCGAAAGGAATCTCGCCATCAGGCTGGGAAGTGTACCCTTCCTGTATGTGCATGGGTCTGTGAAATTTTCATTAATACTTACCCCCAGAATTAGGCCGCTCACTTGGCGCGTGCATCAGAGGTGGTCTCAACCAGTGGCGTACCCTCTGTCATGGGGGCCATTCAGTACGTTGTGTGATCACCGGCCGGGGGGGGGGTTCAAAGGGGAAGGCCCTCCCCTTAGATAAGGGCGAACAACTTAGGCGAACAAAAATTGTCAAATTGTGACTTTCCTTTTTGTGGTCTCTCTCAGCACATTGATATACTGAAGCGATACCGATTTTTCTTTACTCACCTGCAGAAACAATCTCGTCAGAGTTAAAGTATACTTTCAAGAACTGAATTACGAACGAGTACAACAAACGCCAAAACATAATGTAAGTATAAAAGCAAAGACACTCATTCAGTACTCAGTATTTGTGTCTTACATACTTTCATGTTAAAGCGCAATTGTATCTGTGTACGATGTTATGTTTGGTGTTTTCAAATATCGGGGATTTCGCTAATGTAGATCAATACTATGTATCAGTGTATCCAGCTCGGGTCCATAGCCACCCTAAATATATTGAATGGGGCAGAGCATCTCTGCGGAAAACGTACACGTTGTTAAACATTTGCAAGGATCTACTGCTGGGGACTGTTTTGAAAATCTCTCTGTGTACTGTGTAATGTTTGTTGAGACAGAAAGAAATTGCCAGTTTCTTAATGAGGCTGAATGGTTTGATAACTCTAAAACCTATCTTAAGTCTGTGCCAAGTTTGTGCGTTTTAAATGTCACATTTCCTTTTCAGAGTTTTAGAATTCAAGATGATGAGCTTGTCGTTTTCCCTCCATTTAGTTTAACAGATACCCCTTTTTTCTCTTTTCCGTAGATACCAACACTCTTTGGTGCGATAGGCGGTATCTTTGGCTTGTATGTCGGATTCTCCATTTTCACCTTTGCAGAACTCATAGTTCTACTCTTCGATATAATCAATACAATTTTATTTTCAAACGAGTAATCTTCGTATGTGGATAACAGTTAAAATTATTCAAAGAATAAACTTTGCTGTATCGTAAAAGCAAAGTGAACATTAACTTCATATTGCTCAACTACACAAGATAATTTTGAAGAGAGAAGTAGCAGGCATAGGCTGAATATGTAGATATCTTTGGCATTGTAAAACTGACATTTAACCCATACTACTCTAAAAGATGCGAATCTCAAACCTTTTTCATCACTCCTGTGATTAACTTTACTTGTACTGCTTCGGATTCTTCTGATGTATTTAATATTTCGAATTAACCATTACTGGAAACATTCAGAATTAATGAATAAAAAAACAGGCAAGCTTTATCGTATTGTTAGCGCTTATAAACTGTATTTCGTTTCATGAAATATGCATTTATTTATTCAATAGCTGAACCCTTTCCCCATTTTATACATGTGATGCACGCAGGATAAGCTTAGCGGAAGACAATTCCCTGGATTTAGCTGAAGTTTAAAAGGTGGGGGGGGGGGGGTAGGCATTTTCCCAAAGCCAACTGTTAAGTTTATAAAGGTGGGAACGTTTGGGACATAGCTCAACATCCCCTCCGTACACGGTAACCGTGCTATCGCAACGTATACAAGTATTGGGGTGGGGTGGAGGTAGGCCATTCAATTCCAGAATTTTGGCATTTTCTAAGTTAATTTTAAACGTTAAAAAAAAAAGACAATTAAAAGTCTCGGGGCGGGGACGCTGCAGCACCCAAACCCTTCGTTCCGACAGCCCTGGGTAAGTAAGACTGTTTTTGATAACTTCACATTGATAGCTGAATTTTATTTGCCCCATAAAGATCCTCCCTTAAAAATCATATACATGATAAACGCCTTAAGTAATTCTCCTGGCTTTTAATAGATAATTCTTGACTATATGAAGTTAGATGTACTACGTTTACCGTAGAATTCTGTCGCTTTTTCTACTTTTATAGCAGGTAAACTTACACTGTCTATCTACACAATGACAGAGACGGTAATATATGGTGTATACTAGGATGCCCGTCGACTGCGGGGGCCCGTCGAGTGCGCACCTAGCATAACATTGCATGCTAATAATCTTGTATCATAGATTTCTTAAGTGCGCATTCGACGGTCACCCAAATATATAATAAGTACAGTGTCATCCATACGGCACACAAAGTTTATTATGTGTCCATTATTCGCATAAGGTAAAGTACCTTCTTTGTTGTCATTTACTTAACCACCTGGAAAAAGCCAAACCTGTACACGACACATTTTTACTTAATTGACATGACAAATGTTAATGGTATAACTTCAAGTGTATCAAGGTTAAATTCGAGTGAAATATCGGTATAGTATTTACTTTAACTTCGGTAATCCAAAGAACAGTAAGGGTAGGTTTAAAGTACAGTAGGTCAAAACGAGGGCTCGCTCGGCGGATGGTTGAATTAGATATCAGAACGACCGTAATGCATAGGTCTATACACAAGCAAAAACATAGGATCGGCACGGTCGGTGTAGTTTCATGGTTGTACTTATCAATGCAGCAATTTCAGAAAAGTGAGTGAGTCATTTTCTCCAGAATATTTGGTTTCAAATCTACATATTTTATTAACGCTATTGTAGGTCAGAAACGTAGCAAAAGGCATAGATAAAAAAAACCATACATATATATATATATATATATATATATATATATCATAGAACTATTTCCTTGCGTCTTTACGCAAAGCTAACTGACAATAGAAAATTGCACTGGACTGTTGGCAATAGATGCAATCTCAAGCTATGCATTGAAACTGTCAAACTCCAAAAGGAGAGCATTGTATTTAGATCAGACATCAGCTGGTTTTGTGACAAAATAGTGCACGTCAGACCAAACTAATGTTAGCGATTTCGGTTGTCCTACATTAAAAATGTTTTGTACCAAATGGTAACAGCATATGTATAAAATGAAGGGCACTGGGACCGCATGGGTACACAAATGGGTGCACCACGATGTCCTTTAGGGCCCCTCATGTGGATAACTTACCCAAGTGGGCCCCATGAAGATTTGGCTATGGTGCCATTGTAGGCCCCAAACGGATGACCTTACCCATAGACCCTTTTTCTAAATATCAGTTACAAAGGATTGTGGGATAGCAGTTTTGGTAGGCGTCGTATTTGTCAATAGACCTTATGCCAAATAGCAGATCGTGAAGCACCATGGGAAGGATAATTCCAGACCGGCTAGCTTGAGCATTGTGACGATCAACCTTCTCCATGGCGACGATCTTCTTCGGTCGTCTGTTCTTGGAATAATCCTTCCCAGAATGCAGTTTTGAAGCGCCCTCTTTCTATTTGGCATAAGGTCTATGGCATTTTACTGTGGTCAAAAATCACATACCAAAACTCCATACCATAATCCTTTGTAATTGCTATTTGAAAAAAAGGTCTATTGAAAATTCATCCATGAGATGAGTCCATTATTGAAAGATTTGACAAGAAGAAAATGTGCAAACGAACCTTTGGGGTTGCAATTACCCCTGGCTACAGGCCCAGGTTGCGATTGGAGTGTTAAATGTTAAGTTTGATGCAAGAGTCTACGCAAGTTACGTATTATTTTAGTATGTTACGAAACGAATGCAGCGAAAATTAATGTGTCAGCACGGACGTGACGCCAGGATTTCTCCCACAGATGGCCAAGCTCCCAGCTGAAATTACGGATCTTTAATGAAGAAAATTTTAAACCATCGGAGTTTCCTCCGTGTAAATTTGATATTTTTGCTATTTTATTGAGAGAGTATGCAAGTTTTCAGTGGGTTTTCATCAAGGGCAATATGAAAATTCTTCTTTTTTTTATTTTTAGATGTCATGTTTTAAAAGGTAACCCCAAAATGATGAATAAGAAGTATGTGTTACGAAAAGAGCACTGTATTGTTATATCCATTTTGTCTGTTTGTTTGTTGTATGCAACGGAATAAGAGCATAATGATTTCGATACAGAGGATAATCCACGGTTTGGAGGTGATAGAAGCCCATTCGTTCGGGAGAAGCCGTCACATAAGAGCGCTCAAGTGCCCCTCGGAGGAGACCGGGCATTTTCGTCGTGATTTTTTAAAAAATTTCCCTGGTAATTTTTTTAAAGAAAGAATCCATTGTACACAATGTCAATTTTGCTACAAAATGATCAGGACAATGGCAATTCTCAGAGTCAGTATTTCGTCAGAAACAAATGCAGGTAATGTGCCAGAATTTCCCAGAGGGAGGCGCTCAGAGACAGGGGGTGGTGCCACTCAAAGACCTAATAGGGGCGACGAAACAGCCAGCGGGAGTACCCGGGGTGAAGGGAGGATATGGAGATAAACTTTTGTTCTACACCATTCCATATAAAAGCATACTTTGCACAATATACTATCGTAGGCTACTTGATGTTTAGTATCTTTCCAAAAATATGAGTATATGAATTGCATCTAACGCCCAAGCTTGCCAGAATATTTGGGTACACATAGAAAGCTCTAGACTAAAACAAACCAAATAGCCGTCGAGGCAGATGGCCCCTATTGGCCGGGGATAACGTAAATGGTATCCTGTTTACCACTTCCCTGCCCGAGAAATGTCAGATTTCCCGCCCTTAAAAAGAAAAAGGAATTATATATAAATCTTGGGGAGTTTCTACAGTCACGTGAAGAAGCTATGTAGGTGGCCTGAATACGCATTTGCAGTGACAAGTACCTTGTTTCAAGGGCGTAGGAAGGGGGGGAGGCTGGGGGAGCCAGCCTCCAGCGAAATTCATGGTGGGCAGAAGTATGCTTCAGCCCCCCTTCCCCACTTTCCAAGGACGAAACCCCTTATTTGTCTCTTCTGTAAGAAATGTCAAAAATTTGCAGTAATTTACCATAAAATCTGTCCAAAATGCACCAAATCGCATCGGAGTACCCTCAAATATCCAACAATTTTCCAAAGGGCAGGGGGACATCCCCCTTTGGAAAAATAACCAAAAATTGCAGTAATTTAAGTAATAAATGTCAAAAAACTTGCAGAAATTTACCTTGGAAATTGTCCAAAATGATGCACCAAATCGCATCTAAGGACCCTCAGATATCCAAATATTTTCCAAAGGGGAGCCCCCACTTTGGAAAAAATATCAAAAATTTGCAGTAATTTAAGTAAGAAACGGTCAAACAATTGCAGTAATTTATGTAAGAAATGTAAAAAACTTGGAGTAATTTACCTTGAAATTTGTCCAAAATGACGCACCAATTCGCATCTAAGGACCCTCAAATATCCAAAAATTTTCCAAAGGGCAGGGGGCACCCCCTCCCCGAGGACAGCGATCCGAAATAAGGTTCAGTCCCAACAGCTTCCTACGCATATGCCTTGTTTCAAACATTCCACTTCGAAGTCTTTACAAAGATTGTTCTTTTTGTCGCCACTCCAGGAGAGTGATGGCTGGTGATGAAGGTAAAGACAAAGGGAGATAATGGCGGGGTTGCTCATGATATAAACAACGAAAAGTGGCCTGTAGCAAGAAGGCACAAAGTTGCAGTTAGCAACAAAGTGGCTTGTTTAAGCAACGTACTTGGCTGGGTGGGATCCGTCCCCTACTAAGTTCATGTTTTGAGCAAAACACAGAGATAACACGGACTATAAGTTTGGATGTAGAGTTAAAGACTTCATAAGTTTACATTGCTGCGAAACGTCTTCTGTCCGAGGTTTTGGGTGTCACCGTCCTGTTGCTAAGTCCTATAAGCATATTACCCCCGGCCCCCCCACCCCCCAAAAAATGGCAATGCTTCTCCTCAAACACTATTACTCTACATTAATTCTTTAGTGGACTTTGGTTTTGATGCCATACCGTTTTTTCACTTCGCCAATTTATTTCACTTCGCCAAAAGTTTTGCACTTAGGCTCCACCCATAAAAAAAAGGAAAGAAAACAAACTGAATAATGCATAACTGACCTTTATTCTGTACAATTATTTTTTTCAATGTTAACCTAGCTCTGATATTATTGTAATGTATGGTAGGTATTTTTGTAAGTCCATATTAAATTGTATCAATTTTTAGTTTTTAGTAAATTGTAAACGTGAGAGAATAGGCAGATACTGCTCCTACTTTAATAAAAAGTGGGGTAGGTGAATGGATAGGACACATCGGTCATACTCCTCAGCACACTTCAATGTGCAATTACATGGTACTAAAAAGGACATCACTGGTCATCACTATTTAAGGGAAAATAAAGCCCAAAACAAAATTACAAAACCTGTTAAAAAGGTCGAAATATGAACTCATTGACCAAGCTCTCAATTTCAAACTGCATTCTGTTTGAACTATAAAATGTTGAAAGTTATTCACTTATTATGCAAACACTAGACTGACTGTACAACAATTCGTGATGTCACAGAAATTGTATTTGCAAACGACTTTGGTTTTCCTACAGCCAAAGCTACTCGGTCGACAATCTGATCAGTCCCTCATTATGATGTGGACAAAATTAATTATTTTCAAACTAATTCAGATATCTTAATTCACTAAGGAAAGAAAAATTCACTAAGGAGAGGAAATAGTACATGAGAATTTCTGTACTGTACCAGCAAAATAAGCTGTCCTATAAAAAAAGAACAGAATTCAACATTTTATGTTTCAGTATTTGGCTATGAAGACATCAGCTGAGTTAAACCAACAAGTTTCACTTCTTTAATACCTTAAAAACATGGTTTTTGTAATTTTTAACTTCACTTCAGCTTTAGGTAAATTCATCCCTTGTCAAGATAACATACAGTACCTACTAGCACCTCTTGCTATTCTCAGGCAATAGACCATATGCATATGATGTCACAGAGCAAAAAGTGCTTCCTCATTTGGAGACAAGCACATATCATTGAAACTTACACCACCAAAACCAGACAGCTCATTTATCAAACAATCAGATACATGCGTAATTAAGTCTACTACACGTGCATGCTAAGTCTACTACATGTGTGCCATGAGCTTCATTGTCATCCTAGGATGGTCTGTAAGTACATTTGCTGATCTTCTCGGTACATCCTCCCCGGTGTTGGACTGTGAAAAAAAAAAAAACTCAACAGGCATATCGCATACTTAATGAAAGTGCTACAGATTTTTAACTGCATTTAACCATTCCTTCACTACCATTCATATTATTAGTAATGATTACAGGGTATTTTACTTATTGGAATGACGATATGTGACATTTCTGTTTAATTCAGACAGTGGAATTATTCCTAAATGGCTAAGAAGCCTAGTGCTACAAAGGCTACAGACATTGTGTGTTTGGGGTGGATGGAGGGGAGGGTCACAGATAGAGGGGTGACTTGATAACCTTTTGACTAAGTGTTGGTACACTGACTATATGCTGTTGGTACACTTACCTTATTTTCATCCCTGCCCCCCCACTCCTATCACCTCACTGGACTAAAGAGGAAGGGGTTTCAACTCTTTTTAATGATTGACTCAGGTATTTTGAGGTGTTCTAGAAGTTTTTTGGCCATAATGTTACGTGTAGCAAAAACATAGTTGGAATGCCTCAACACTAAAACGAAGCTTAGGAACTTTATAAACCAATGGAATGTGTATGGTTTAGGGTATGACTAAACTAACTGGTGGTGTATAATACTGTAGGCAGGAGGTTAACTTTCCAAAGCTTTCCATTTGAATATGTCATTGCAGCTTCTTTTGAATGGTGTTCCAATGATATTAGTAACTGAAAGCATCGCTGTAGCTGCATGACTGACTGTATGGATAGGAGATACACTCCAACTGGATGAGACTGACCATCACGTTCCATCTGAGAACATCAGCCCAGCCTCTTTATACAGTGAAGCTACCCCAAAGATTTCAGAAACTGCAAAACTTGTACTGTAGCTGCATAAGTAATTGTATGGATTGCAGGTGCACTGTCCATCTGATGTAAAGATTATCACTCTCCCTTAAAGGACCTTTGCCCAGCTTGTTTATAAAGATGTTTCAAAGATTTCAGAAACTGTGAAGTCTGTACTGTAGCTGCACAAGGGAATGTGTGAACAGCAGGTGAACTGTCCATCTGATGAAAAAGTTTATCATTCTCCCTTTGAGGACCCTTGCCCAGCTTCTTTATAAAGCTGTTTCAAAGATTTCAGAAACTCCGAGATATCCTTGTTTGTTGCTGGATTTGTTGCATTGGTCTGCTTTTGTCTCTTCAGATCAGAAATTCGTCCACAGAGTCTAAAGACAAGATTAGAGAAACATGACGAGACTTAATAAACATTTTGGAAAATAATTAGGGCTGTCACAGTTCATTGATAGTTGTGATAATTGCGATACTAGTTTCCCCCTGATACCATACTGGACATCCTTTAAGTCTGTGATATCAAAAAAATGTACCCACAATCTTGGACAAAACTCATTGGGAAACCCCTGCTCCCCTTCACAATGTTGACCACAGTTAACTTGTTCAAGACATACAGTCACTCTTTCTGCGCATCATTGGAAGGGGGAGCGAGGGTTTCATGAAACCTGGGAACAAAGATTTAAGAATATTATGAAAAAGTGTCCCAACAGTTTTGTCCAAGATTGTCA
>WURT03029463.1:0-15358 GCA_009936505.3 Holothuria glaberrima | reverse complement strand
CTTCAAATTTTTCCAAAATGATGCACCAAATTGCATCTGAGGACCCTAGAATATCAAAAAATTTTCCAAAGGGGAGGTAGACACTCCCTCCCCTCAGATCCCTCCCCCAGGACGGCGATCCGAAACAAGGTTGAGCCCCCAGTCTTGAACAGCTTCCTACACCGGTGAAAAGCAGGGCATGCTGCACTGAGCCGATTGCTACGCTACAGTGAAAACCAGTTGCATGTTAGATGGTTTGGTTAGTTGTCTGCCAAATTTTGTTCTCGACATGACTGTCGGGCCCAATTGTGATCCGACAGTCTTCTTCAACTTCATTGGAAATACCAAACTGTTTAATATTCAGAAAGGTTATGGTTAACCTATAATCTGACCTGACGCATCTACTAATACCACTAACTCGTCCCTGACGAGCAGTCAGGGTGAGTTGCATCACATTCCAATTCACGGTGCCAGACATAGGCGTATTGTCTGTTTAATGTCAGACAATTGTGCAATATGGTACCTCTACTTTCCGACAACTGAATGACTTCAAAATACCAGGGCTTCCCGAATAGTGTAGTAGATACCTTACTGACAATTTACTCTTAACTGTTGATTATTGTTTCAGCAATATATAATAATTTCCTGCCAAATAGGGAAGTTTGCCAAAACAATTAAATCTGGATAGGGTTAGGTCTCAGTTCAGTTCACCTAAAATATAGTGATCATATAAGTTCCCGACATTTCTGTAGCCCCAAATAAAAGATTTTTTGTAATGAAGTCAGGGAACTGCAAAAGACAGAAGCAGTTTTTTTCCTGACAGCAAAATTTTCCAGACGGACAGCGCTTTGAAAATTTCTGGCGGGGTGTAGCACCCCCTGGTAGTGATGCCCCTGCCTGAGGTGCTTCAACTTTCTCACCTTTGGTAATTTTTGTTTCAGGTATAATCTCTAAAACTAATGGGCTCCTGACTGAAGCAAGCTATGTGTGCAATATTTCAGCAACAGATACACAATATGATGGAAAGCAGAATGTGGGTTATGGAGAGATCTCCATTATTGTCAATGACATTAATGACAATGTACCAGTTT
Source organism: Holothuria glaberrima (assembly GCA_009936505.3). Classification (NCBI taxonomy): domain Eukaryota; kingdom Metazoa; phylum Echinodermata; class Holothuroidea; order Aspidochirotida; family Holothuriidae; genus Holothuria; species Holothuria glaberrima. The sequence goes on along the minus strand of WURT03029463.1, from coordinate 14,288 downwards.
TTCCAGACTGTGCAACATATAAGGCCAATGTGTCCGAGGTAGTGTTGGACAACACTGTCATCTTCCAGGTAGGTTTTACTCTTTTTTTTTTTTTTTTGAGCCAGGGGAGGGGTGGTGGTGGGGAAGGTTTTTTTCAATTACCATATAATGCATTAAGTTGGCTCTTAGCATTAGGGGAATGACACCCCATCTTTGGAATAAGCATACATGATAACTTTCAGTGAAGGTGGGAGGGGGCATAGCACTTTGTCTTCAATTTTTATGTATGTTTCCCTCCCTCCCCCCATGCATATTTTGCCCCAAAGTATTAAACATCTTGCCCTAATTAGGGAGCACAAGCACCCATGCCCCCCCCCCCAGCTGCTTTGAACACTTGTGTGGTTGCTGCATTTTTTCAGCTGAGCAATACTGGATGGTGAGAAGGGTGGTCAGCTTCCCCAGGAGTGTAGTGCTTATAAGCATAGGTACAACAAAATTAAGATATTCATGGATTTTATAGGCATTCCTCAGCTTTCTTTTTCAGGAGAAAGCTCATGTTAAGAAAGTTGTAGCATGGGGCCCTGGATTTTGTTCAATGTAACATTTAAATGCATTGCTATTGTGGAAATAACTTCAACTTCCACTTTGCACATTAAAAAAAAAATCTGTTTTTTGTGCTAATTGTTAGTACTATTTTGCTGGATTTCCTTGAAGCCTTGTTACTGACAATCTCAACTTGAAGGAACATGGATCAAATGGAAATGACTGTGCAGTCAAGCTCCAGTTATCATTTTGCCAAATAGTCTGCAGTTTGTTCACTGTGAGGGCACTGTCAAAGAATAAAACATTAATTGTTCCTTGAAAAAACTCAAAGATGATTTTAAAACCTAGCAATAGCTTCCAAGTTCTGGCTTCAAACAATCAAAAATATCAGGATTACTCTTTGAGCACTCCCATTTCATGAGCTTCTGACGGTTGTTATTCACTAGCTGTGGTGAAAAGTTAGGAGAGAAAAGGTTGAATTTTTGTCTCTCTAGATCAGTAGTGTAGCTATGGAGGGCTTGAAGCATGAGAGCCCCCACAAGTCTCTTTCCCCAGAAGCCCCCTCTGGCCCCACTGGAAAATCCAAGAATGAAACAAATATGTAAGGAGTTCATAGTTGAAGGCTTAATGAAGTGGTGGAGCTCCCCCAGGGGCCCCCCATACAAACTTTTCTCGCTATGCCACAGGTCTGGATTATGGAAGTCTTCAGGCTTCCCTTTCATCTGTGTTGAACATTTCAAAAGTGTCTCCACTTTGCATGAGCATTACAGTGGATTGAAGGCATGATTCTCTGCAAAACACGTGAACCAAGTTTGGACATCCAGCTGATTTTGACACCCTTGTTTTAATTAACAGAAGCCACAGCTTGGATTGTAGGGATTGCTCTACTTTGCACCGTCCAAATTGTTGTCCTCTGTCGCCGAGACAGTAAAAGGCTGGAACAGGTGTGCCTGCAGTGTATTACAGATTATCATTGCACTCCTTTCAGTACTTGTTTAGTACTGTACTGTTCCTGTAGTCTGTTAGGAACAGAATTGTAATTGGGGGGATATTCATTTTATTTCAATAATGCTTACTTGTCAAAATAGTGAAAATACAACTATATAGGGGCAGTTTTAATAAAGAACTATTAAACTGCAGAAAATTGTGCCCATTTCAACAAGTCAAGACGTTCAAGGTGTGGAATTATTGTGCATAGCATTCTGTGGGAAGGAACGATGTATGTAAACATGCTTTGCCATCGACCGGAGTACGTTGATAGCTAATTTTCAGCTTCAAATCAAAATTACACCTGTTTGAGAAAGTTTGCTATGGTAAGAGTATTATAATATACATGAGTGACGTAAGAGAAATAGTTGATGGACGAAGTTTGGTGCAAAACTATATTGTTATTTGAGAGCATGAGAGGTCCCTGTACATTACATACCAGGGTTGTGTTGAGTGCAACAGAATCACACAGCACTGTTCAAGGGCTTGTCTCAATACTGGCTCTTCACAGCTAGAGGTGCTTGGTATTCGGTATTATGCATTTATCCTCTACATCTGATTGGAGGATTGGTGGTCACATGCCATGGGTTATTTGGCACTATTGCACGGTTGTGTGTTACCCATCGTGGGTTAGTCTAGAATAATGCACAGTGTTTGGCCCAATTTGTTTCTTGAAACAAATTTTGACCAAAATGTGGCCCATTTAGGAAGTTATAGTGTTATATATAACAAGTTGAAAGAGTTGAAAGATGAACGTTCTACTCAACTCATGAAATTATCATACTATCGCACTCTTAAACATTCATTATTTGTATACTGTTATAGGCAGTATCGTAACAGTTGAAAGAGTTGAAAGATGAATGTTCTACTCAACTCATGAAATTATTCATACTGTCTCACTCATAAGCATTCATTATTTGTATACTATCATAAGCAGTAGTAGCATTGTCAAACTATCAACCATCAGTTAGTAGTATATAACCTAAGCTGTGTTATCTTCAAGAGGCTGTGATACGCGGTACTTGCCTGCAAGCACGGGAATGTCTAGTTGGTCTCTGGTTTTAGCATGCAGGTACAACTTTGGTACCTGTTAAAAACAATAAAACCTGTTAAAACCTTACATCAGTTACCTGCTCCTATACTGGAATTGTCTCTTGGGTTCTGGTGCCACTCTTTCTGTGTAATTCATGCTGGTTTAATACAACATTCAATTTATTATTACTTTATTTGTGTTTTTGTTAGTTTGTAAAGCTTTCAGTACGTTTAAAGCTTAATGCAAAGGGACTTCAGAAAACACAAAACAACCTTTTCTGCATTTGCTTCCCTTTTTCATTGGTGTACCCACACACGGTGATAGGTCATTGCATAAATGAAAACAAAAACACAAAATCCAGCTGTTCAGAAGTTTCTAGCTGCCCTAGCCATTGTCGGGGAGTACATTCTTTATCTTACCCATTTAGCCTCCCAGATGAAACTGAAAATGTCTTTTTTCTGTAGTAAAACATATTTTGCCTCAATGGTGAGATTGAAGAAAGAATCTTCCCCAAGGTAGGGAAAAGAGGTGAGAACATTGCAACGTTGCTTTTTCGTGTTTCTCTAGAATCACAACAACAATATTTGTGGAACCTGTAACATTAAATAAATCCAATATGTTTTGAATGGGAGGCATTACAGCCAAATAGAACTAAAGATGAAAGCGCATGTAGGGTGTGAAAATTTTTTGAAGTTATAGAAACAGTTGTTACAGAACTTACTGCCTACGAACCTGATAAAGAGCCATGTGGAATACTTTCTGAGCATATCTATGTCTTCACCACTACTTGCCTACATGTAATTTTTGGTTACCTCACTTTTTAGTTTCTGGTCACAAAAAGTGGGGGGGGGGTGGACAAATGTGTTAGCATCCCCTCCTCCAAAAAAAGTTGAGGGGACATGTCCCCCTTCCCCCCCCCAATCAGTGGTTCTGTGTATAATCTAGAAGTTCCTATTGTGCAATGAAATTGTGCTCTTATAAAGTTATGGAGTAAAGACAACCTCTTTAAAGTATCTTCGATGGTGGCATAGAAGTGCCTTCTTTTTAGCAGGGCCATTTGGGCCGAGAATGAGGTGGAGGCAGCCCTTCCTTGCCCCTAGTAATTTTCAGTTTGAAGTTTTTCTTCGTAAAGGTATGACTGAGAATGAAAAAGTTAAAGGTTCTCAGCTGCCCCCCCCCTTCCCCTTCCTGCCACATCTTTGGAAGCCTCCATACTGTTTTGTTGAGTATTCTGGCATTGTTAACGAATGCAAGTGTAGGGCATCACAGCTTTTTGCAGTGCTCTTGTAGATGATGACTTCCCAGTCTTATCCTTTACAATTTGTGTTGCAATGCAAGTTGTCATACGCCCTTTGTAGTAAGCAGAAAAGCTGAGGGACAAATGGTAGAGTATGTTGTGGAATTGTTGGTTTGCTTTGTGAGAATTATTGTGTTTAGACTATGTGCTGTGGGCTGCTGTAGCACGGTGCACACTTTTACAGTATTATACTGTGTACAGTACAGATAATTCGTAGCTGTGTCATTTGTGCATTTCAGAGGATAAAAGAACTTTGTGTCACAATCATCAAGATCTCAGGTAACCTTGATTCACCAAGCTTTCATGCACACACAGGTGTTTGATCCCCCTGCTCGGTGGGTTGATCAAAATCTCGAGATCTGACTTGAGTGCAAGTGGCGGATTAGATCAAGGTCTGATCCCCTACTCAAGATCAAGTGTAAAAGCACTCTTGAAGGCCAGTTTAGAGATCTTTTAACAGTTTCATTGATTCCACACAATAAATTTAATAAGATTAATCAAGCTGAACAGTTTGAGTCAATCCTGTGGTCATCTGGAAAGAAAATCATCAACTGATTTACAACAATTTACTTTCAGAGTGGTGATAAGAAGGGTGTTTATTTCACCAAGCTTGGCAAACTTTTGTCACTTAATTAAATGTTCATAATTTCCAAGGACAGCATTTAGATAGGAAAATATGCTTCAATTTATGTCTTGCACTTTCTCTGATGTTAATGCAGTACTATTAAGAACAACCTTTATAATTTAATCCCCATCCTGCAGGTTTTTGCAACTGATGATGACCGTGGACCAAATGGAGAAGTCAGCTATTCCCTGGCCCAAAGTGATACTCCTTTTGCAATAAATAGTCAGACAGGTGAAATTTATGTGTTTGATAGACGTGAACTGGATCGAGAAAGTGTACCAGCTTATACAATAACTGTAGTGGCGTCAGACAAGTCTCCAACTAGACCCAAGTTAGATGGCTTCTGTGAATTCACAATCACTGTTGATGATGTCAATGATGAAAGGCCCATCTTTAGACTCAGTGCTGATGAGTACAGCAGTAAGTCTTTTCACCAAGTTTGTTAGAACTTTTCTCTTTCCACTTCAGCAATCAAAAGTTTTGGAAAGACTCACCATCTAACAAATAGTGTTCATTTCCTGCTTTAGAGCAAGCTTTCTTAAAGACTCTGTCTTCATCATTCCAAGATTGTTGAAACAAGACTTTTCAGTTGATAATGAGAACTTACCCCAACTTTTAATTTTCAGTATGATTCAGTAGTTAATGGATTAATGAGCTCTATATCTCAGTGCATTGAAACATATCATAAATGGTCAAAAAATTGTGCTGCATTGTAGAAAAATTAATGGTAAGCAAGTTAAGATTAATTTTACTTGTGTTCCCAATTATTCAAACTTTCTTGAGAATGTTTACAAGTTCTGACTAAGTTACGCTATTCCAAGCATTAATTGCATGCATGTATTTTGCATATGTTTGCATATGTGTATATCAGTTCCTAAGCACTCTTTCCTGTGCAACACCGCAACTCTCCACACTTTCCCGCCCCTGTCAGGCACTCCAGCACAAATACGTCACTGTTTCCTGTATACGTCAACTTTAAAAACTTTCCTTCTGTCTTATCAACCTATCTCTTTCACCATTTGAAATTGAGAGACTGCTTTGTTTCTTTTCCACTGATATATCAGACATTAAACCTGGATTTGTCGTTGGGGATGGCATTGGGGGGGGGGGGGGAGGCTGTTAAAATAACCGCCTTAATCTTTGCAGCATAAGTTTTATGTGATAAGCACAATGTTTGGCAATTTGCTACTGCATTTGGGTACTTGTGAGTCTCTGCTTGCACTACTGCAATTGTATTCAAGTGACCTTTTGACTTTTCTGGTTGTTTTAATTCCATTTCACAGCTTTGGTTCCTAAAAATACACCTATGGATATTCCTGTGGTACAAGTAGAAGCTGAAGACCCTGATGATGTGCAGCAAATTGAATACAGCCTTGAAGACAATCCGCAGTATTTTGTAATCAATCCATTGACTGGAGAAATAAGGACCAAGGCTGATCTATCTGGTGTAAGTTAACTATAAGTCTATGATAAATATTTTAAAGGACTTTTTGAAGATGTGCAATCTTTTTAATCTCAGTCCATGGATCTCTAATTTTGCTTGTAAAATCTCAACTCCACAGAGTGATTTAGTAACTCCATAATAAAACTGTGCCAATTTGAAACAACTGTACTATTTTTAGATGCAAGAAATCTCCAAGCCTTTTGGCTTTCTGGTTCAATATGATTTAGCAAAGGGGGTTTGCCCCCCCCCCCTCCTGTAGTGAAAGCTAGGGTACAGCAAATTTTTTAATGCTCTGAAGTCTTTAGAACATTTATATAAATCTAAATCATGAGCTTGCCACAAACCACCCCTAACATATATTTTTTGGCAAGACGTGGATTATTTTACACTTTTAATTCCATGAAAGGATTTTTTAACACCATTGTTCTTCTTCAGTGCACAGTTCAGACCTTTGTTGCAGAGAAGTGTCTTTTGTGAACCTTTTGAGTCGGGAAAACATGTTTTGAACAAGTTAACTCTAACAGCAAACTGAGGAAAAGAACAAAGTGCACTTGTTTTTAATCACAGGGGAAATTGCTTTTACTAACAGAAATTGGTACCTATATCTTTCTTCTTTCATCTTTATAGGCAGAAATAGCTGTTGTTGATTTGATGGTTACTGCATCTGATGGGACATTGGAGACAACGATCACAGTTCAGATTGAGATTGGAGATTCCCCTGTTCCTGCACCAATATTAGGAACTTACAGTGATCAAACTATTCAAGAGAATGTGTCCATAGCCACATCGTTGCTGAGATTAGAAGCAGACACCAATCACCTGGCTGTAAAACAGGTTGTCTTCAGTCTTGCCACTGGAGCAAGGCCACAGTCTAACTCTCTAGACAGTTTCACACTTCAAAATAGTGACAACTTCACCTATGCAGATATCTTAGTTGGACCAGGAGGATTGGACTATGAAACTGTCTCTGTGTATGTATCATATTTTCTAGTAATTTCTGCAGATATATATCTTGGTCTTGCTTACAACTAAGTGCAGACCTGCATCATACTCATGTTATAAGAAGCACCTTAAAGTGGCCATGACATGTAAATTAAAATAATGGGAGAGTTATTTAGCCTGAAAGTACACAAAAAGATATTTCCAGCACTGTTTTCATCTCCCTTAAAGCCTCAAACAAGAGTGAGAAATTAACATTTTAAAAATCGCTCCAGGAAGAAGACTATTGAAGATATTGGTCTTATGCCATCACCACAATGATGTCATGTTATGAGATAGTAATGATTGCAATTCATGGTAGGCCTATATGTCTAGAAATTTAAACTTTATTCAGTCTGTTGGAAAAACAATTGAGAGTGGTGTTGTCTGTTATGATTTTGCAGCTGCAGTATTACTGATAAATATCCTTCAGTCATTGATGACCTTGACAGGTGCCTGTCAAGTTTTTTCATCCTTCACAAGTTCAAGTTTGGTTCAGTATGCAGCAGGCCTAATATGTACAGTAAGTGGATTGGCAACTGGTGAAGCACATGCGCACTCATAGGCTAGTTCCATGAATTCCACTGACACTTGCACAAAAGTATGAAACATAATTTTGATATTTTTAGCTATTTTTACGTGAAAGTTTCCCCTTCGGTTGTTCCTGGCATAACGGTTGAATGATTTGGATTTTCGTGGAGCTGCAATTTCAGGGTATCTGACAGGTTTGAATCAATAAGTTTTGCCCGTAACATATTTAATACTCACCCAACCTTACCACTGCGGGTCTTTAATGTCTGCTTTGAAATTGGAGAAAGCTCACTTTACTGACTGTCCGACATGTATGCCCCGTGAAGAGCCACATTTTCTTCAGCTTGCAACAGTTTGGTGCTGGCTCTGATCTGCCATCCAAAGGATGGATTAAATTTGATTTCACGTTGTAGCTCTACTAAACAGTGCTGGTGATACATTGCATAATATGTTGTGTACTGTACCTATGCTGTTGCACTTCTTTGTATAGCTAATTATGGCAAACAAGCAAAAAAAAAATGAATTGCATTTAATTGACTCAAAACAACTAGTAAGCATGAGTGGAGAGAAAACAATTCCCACATTTAAGACTTTTCACAGTTTTTACATTGTATTCGAACTTGATCTCTGGTACAATGAAAGGTAAATAATGTATTAAATGTCCGAGCAATTCCCAAAGTGATGTCACATGATGTAACAAGATTTTGAAATTTTTCCGCGAATCCTAACTTTTTTAGGCTGCAGGTGGGTATCATAATCTTTTTCAATTTTCAAGAGGAAAAACAAGTTGTAAACACACAGAATGGTTGATTTGCATCGCAGAAAACATTACTAGCTCCTAAAGATAACAAGCCATTTAAACTGTTGAATTAAACAGGTCATAGCCACTTTTAAGGCTCTATTAGGAGCAATATTAGGAGCAGTCTCTGATTGCACTACACTGGAACAAAGGGAGAAAGTGCCCTGCATGTCAAGTAACATGAAAGATGTAATTGGATGTTTGAGTCAACAGCCAAGAGGGGCAAAATTCTTACCAAAGCTCAGCAAATGTGATAATCTAGCAAAGCAGAGTGATATACAAAGCATCTTACTGAGCTATTTCTCTTAGCTTTTATATGGAGGTCATGTCTTTATAAAGGTTGAATATTGACATCCTCAGATACTCCCATATTCGCATTGCATATCTGAAATAAAGTGCCAACAGTTAAAAATTTGTGATGCTTCTTTTGTACAACTAACAGGATGTAGTTTTGTTGACTCCTAAAATCAAGTTGCTGAAATAATTTTGGGAAAATTAACCTTTTGATACAAAGCATTCTGAAAAGGGTGAACATGTATATTCAATTTACTCTGTATCAATTAGATAATGCACAGTTTATAAAGAATTTTGTAAACCAGCCCTAGCATTTGTCCATTAAGAGATCCATGGAGCCACAGTTAGTACTTCTTTTTTCACTTTCAGAGTCACATTAACAGTATCAGTAGTGGGGCAAGTACAGTACTCCTTGAGGAGTGAAACAACTATACAATTTCAAATTGAAGATGTAAATGACAACCCCCCACAATTCCAGCAAAGTTCATATGATGCATCTGTTCCAGAGAATGCTCCAGGTGGGACAGAGGTACTTCAAGTAAGTGCCACAGATGCAGATTCTTCTCCAACATTTCAACAGGTAAGCTGTAGAAACTTAATATGACACATAGCTTGATGATGGTGTTCTTTTCAAAATAATGAAAAGCTAATTTTTGGTTTCCATGAAATAGTAATGTTTACACTCATTGATTATTTTGCTATGCATGTGTGTTTCCAGCTAGAACCCAGTTTAAAGGCTTTATAATCTTATCCCAGACAGTAAAACTCTCAGTTTACTTCTTGCCCAGGCCTCCCCCAATTAAAGCAAAAAAAAAAAAAAAACTGTCTGGTTCACCTCCATGACAGAGTGACAGTAGCCTAGCAGCACTAAATCTAAATGACTCAAGGTCATATTGATACACAACTGTGTGTGAACTTATTTGGGGACACAACTGACTGTACAAGTCATTGACTAACAAGAGTGGAGCTATAGTCTGAATGACTGTCAATCAAAGTGCAGTCACCAGTTGCATTTAAAACTATATGGGTATCCTAGATGTGTTTGAGAGGAAGCCACAGCTCCTTCAATTAAGAGTCGGTTCTGCAAGTTGATCTAATGTTGATTTTTATAGCTAGGGTTGTTGCATAGAAGTGGAGATTAAATGTAATCCTTGATGTGTATACATGATTTCTCAAGTAGTGAATGATGGACAGACCTCATTCTTGGGATGTAGATGTCTCATATATGTAATCAGAGATGTCAACAAGTCTCCATCTCCAAGTCTCAAGTCAAGTTGCAAGTCAGAGATGTCAAGTCTCAAGTCAAGTCCCATGCAAGTCTTTTGTAAACTTTTGGGCAAGTCTCAAGTCTTTAATAGCAAGTCTCAAGTCAAGTCTTAAGTCTCTACATTTCAGTAGTTTGATGATTAAACTCTGAAAGCCTTGTTAGCACAATATCTGGAGGTACGAAGCTTGGATTGATTTCATACACAGTGTGTAGGTGCATTATGGTAAGAGGAAGAACCCCGTTGTTTTTGATGGGGTCAAAGGTCATCTGGGATCACTGGAGGTCAAACTCTGATAACCTTGTTAAGACAATATTTTGAGGTACAAAGCTTGGATTGATTTCATACTTAGTATGTAGATGCATTATGGTAAAAGAAAGAGCCCTTTTGTTTTTGGTGAGGGTCAAAGGTCATCTGGGGTCACTGAAGGTCAAACACTGAAAACTGGTTAACACAGATATCTTAAGGTAGGCATTAAGCTTGGATTGATTTCATACTCAGTATGTAGATGCATTATGGTAAGAAGAAAAACCCTATTGTTTTTGGTGGGGGTCAAAGGTCATCTGGGATCACAGGGTCAGACTCTGGAAACCTTGTTAACACAATATCTTGAGGTAGGAAGTTTGGATAGATTTCATATGCAGTATGTAGATGCATTATGGCAAGAGAAAGAACCCTATATGTTTTTGGTGGGGGTCAAAGGTCATCTGGGGTCACCAGGGGTCAAACTCTGATAACCTTGTTATCACGATATCTCGATGTAGGTAGTTTGGATGAATTTTATACTTAGTATGCAGATGCACTATGGTAAGATAGAGAATCCTATTGTTTTTGGTGGAGGTCAAGGTCATTTAGGGTCACCGGGATCAAACTCTGAAAACTTTGTTAACAAGGTATCTCAAATGTCGGAAGCTTAGATTTCATTCTTAGTATGTTGATGCTTTATGATAAGAGAGAGAACTTACTGTTTGGTGGGAGTCAAAGGTCATCTGGGGTCACCGGGGTCAAACTCTGAAAACCTTGTTAACACCATGTCTTGATAAATTTCATTTTCAGTATGCAGATGTGTTATAGTGAGACTAAGCACCCTGTTGTTTTTGGTGGTGGTCTGGGGTCACCCAGGGTCAAATGCTGAAGACCAAGATCTTTATCTGGGGTTCCCAGAGGTCAAAATGGAAAATTTCCCAAGAATTTCCAAGATCTTTACCTGGGGACCCCAGAGGTCAAAAAGAAAAATTTTCCAAGAGTCAGGTCAAACCACAAAAATTCCCAAGATCAAATATGAACACAAAACTATTTTTCCAAGACCTTAAGATAGCATTTGACCAGTGACTGAAAGAAATAGGATAACATGGCATTATTTGGAATAAAACATGCACCATCAAAACCTTAATACATTTTTGCATTCTGAATATTAATACAATGAAAAATATGTTACGCCAGGTCTCAATTTATCTTCGGATCCAGCAAGAGTTGGATTCCTCAGTGAGCTTCTGATGGCTTCTTGAAACTGTGAAGAATACGTTAAAGCACTATAATCCATTACTCTACTTGGCGCTCTAGATGCAAATGCTGACCTATGCTGAGCCTGAGCACAATGGCAGTAGGTTCCATTTTTGCCATCTTTGATACCTGGCCATTAATTGAACCCTGTAACTGCCTGGTTGCAAGTAAAATGCTCTGACCACTTGACTATGCTGCATAATCTACAGTTCTACATGCATGCTCACTTATTCATGACTGCCCAGATTCCTTCAGTCTGCAAAACATTAAATGGACAGATGCTATCTTAGGTAACGTCAATATATGTATTGGAAACATAAATCGATTATTTTTACAGTTGATCGTGAACTCAATGAACCACTCTTCAATCTATCAAGCAAAGTGTAGGCAAAGTAGTGTAAGTTGCAACCAACTGTGTACAGTTTTACATGCAAATGTATCAGCGCGACAAAGATGTGTTGTGAATGAAAATGATCTTTCTGGTCTTGACAACTTTCTTAATTTATTGAGCCAGTAAGTCGCTCATAACATTTCAAGTCTTTTGGGGCAAGTCACAAGTCTTTACTAACTTTTTGGGCATGTCTCAAGTCAAGTCCCAAGTCTTTTGACCCCAAGTCTCAAGTGAGTCGCAAGTCCTCCCAAAATGGGATTCGAGGCGGACTCAAGTCCAAGTCCCAGACTTGAGTCGACCCCCAACTCTGTATGTAATATACATTGATTAAATGGATATTTCTATCATTTCCATTAAGGTAAAAAGTCAAAAGTTATCAAAAATGAAAACCAGATGAAGTCTTAAAATTTTGTAAATATGATTCCGCAAGAGCATTTTAACTCTAATGAATTCCATATATGGATGTTTCGCCTTCATTAAAATTACCAACTCCCATTAATTGGCTCTCAAGCCAACTTTGCTCTGTTGCCAAGTGTTCAGGGCTAATGCAGGGCTCTACATTAACACTTGCTCGCTTGCCCAGGGCAAGTAAAACTTTCCCAGGACAAGTTCTCTATTGTTCCAACTAGGCCTTGCAACTCCTATCTCCAAATTTGAAGGGCAAAGAAAACATATATATATATATATATATTCCCACAGTATGAAGGAAATGAATTAAAAAATTTATTATCTCTTGAAAAAAAGTTGAGGAACCCCAGAACCTTGGTTTGAGAACCCTTAAATTAAAAAGAGTTTAGTACTGTAAATGTGGAAAAACTTTTCAACTTAAAGATGACAGAAGTTTAGAATTCAATAATTGTTAAGAATTTTAAGGGTTGTTGTCACCTGTGTGACTTGTAACAACCATGTGGGGAATCAGCATTTTGTCTGCCCTACCACAAGGGGCAAGTAAAAAAATGCCAGGGCAAGTTGATTCCAGTGGTTGCTTGCCTGACTTGGCAAGTGAGTTTGAAAGTAAGTGTAGAGCACCTGGGGCTTTGAAGTGAACAGGCATGAAATACCTATCACATATAATAGCCATATGGGACCAGCTGTATCATTAAGTTAAAAATGACCATAATTTGACCTTTTGCATTTTGAGCAAGGTTTGGAATATTTCACACATGTCAGCAAGATATGTTTCATCCTTGAAACTGAAAGATATGAAATACCCTCTCAATTTTCCCGTCACTTTGTAACATCTACTCTTTTACGTAGCCTTTTAATAGACCTTTTCGGAAATGTTTCAACGCAATGCATTATGGAAGTGGGTCAAAGGTGAAGTGTACCACACTAACAGTGTACTTACGTGTTTTACACTAGTCAGGGTTCCCCTAGGTCCTTACTAGTTATACACATGCAAGTTGTCATGGTACACCTTGACTGGGTGACCCGGCCGGAGCACCGAATTTCCGAAAATGTCTATTCTTATCCATTGAGACTGGTATAGTGTACTGTAAATTGGTAAAGTTTTTTAAGTCATAATTAGGGTCACTGTCCATAAGGTTCGGGTAGTCAAAATTAGGTCATTTATCCTGTGGGTTATTCTTGATTGGCTTAATTTGCTATTTGTAAGGTTCATTATTAGTTATAGGAATAAGGGTTCTTTTCTTTTTTCATAATGGAAAAGAGGGTTTGTTATTCATAGTAGGAAAAAGTGCTCGTTATTCGTACCGGCAAAAAAGGTTGGATATTCAAAATGGGGAAAGGTTTTGCTATTCTTAAAAGAAAAAAAGGTTTCCATGTTATTCATAATAGAGAGGGTTTTCTCTTCATAATAATGACAATATATGGTTCATTATTTGTAACACACAAGGGTCGAAAGTGGGATTTGAGGTGGTAATTCCAGAATAACAAAGTAAAGCTGGCTTCCACTTTATAGGCAAGCTTCAAAGCTTTCTGTTGCCATTACAAATATTGACCTCTTTTCTTTTTGAATATGGAACTCTTTTCCCTATTAATGAAGAACTTTTTCCCCATTACAAAAAACAAACCCTTTTCCCCATTATGAATATCAAGCCTTTTCTCCAATTATGTAAAGCAAACCATTTTTTCCATTATAAATATTGAATCTTTTCTCCCCTATCGTGAATATTGAACCCTTTTTGCCATTATTAATAGTTAACCTTATGACTAGTAGCCTATGACTAGTAGGCTATACCCACTTTTATCTTTCTTTTTATGCATTACAAAGCTTATGAACAATAGACCTTATTTTTGATTCCTTGCCATAGGCAGAAGGAATCTATGCGATGGTGATGCTGTGTGTGTGTTTGTGTGTGTGTGTATGTGTGTATGTGACGGCTTCGCTTGTAAACACGATATCTCATACTTGGTATGTGGATTGGACATATTGAGCAGATGATCCCTATTGTTTTTGGTAAAGGTCAAAGGTCATTTAGGGTCACCAAAGGTCAAAAGGTCAAAAACTTGTAAACACTATATCTCAAGAAGGGTAACTGCGAGGGATCTGATACTTGGTATGTGGGTTGGCCATATTAATTAGATGATCCCTATTGTTTTTGGTGGAGGTCAAAGGTCGTTCGGGGTCACCAGAGGTCAAAAGGTCAAAACCTTGTA
>WURT03029452.1:0-15359 GCA_009936505.3 Holothuria glaberrima | reverse complement strand
TGTGATGACCTACATTGACCTCATTTGACCTTTTGACCTTTGTGTCCCTCATACCTCCTCCCATTTCTCGACTTGGCGAGGAATCACTACGCCTCTTGGCGTTATTGTTGAAATTGTGATCAGAATAGTACCCGTACCATGTATTATTTATATTACCTTCATAATGGTCATGAGGTGGAATGCAAATTGTGATGCATGCGCATGAAGCGCGCTGAAATTTTCTCTTTAAAATAAGGTTTCCATAACAAAACCTGCAATCAAAATCTACATGAAGACACTTTCAACTGCCGAAAAAACATACATACCACTCGAAAAGCCAGTCTTTTACCTGGCAATTCCTAAACAGCTTTGGACTTTTGCTACTGTGCTTCTCTGGGAGTTGCTATCAGAAGATATTGATAACAAGAACACTGTCACAAGGTTTGAAGTGCGCTCCCGGAGAAACATTTGTGATGGAACATGATTATAATAAATCCATCTCTCGGTCAAAAGAACACCTCACCCTATCCCCTACAGAAATCTATAGCTTAATCGTCTCTAGGGATCATTTTAAAACTTTCAGAATTTTTCAGTTGGAGGGGGCACGCTCCCCCATGCCCCCTTGTGCCAGCACCACTCCTGTAAGGTGCATCCAAACATTCCTAATTTTGAGAAATCAAGTGTTTAGGATTTGTACTTTTGCAATCTTGGTTTTAGCTTTAAAAATGGTGTAGAGAAGAATATGATTTGTGCTAAAAGTACAAGGTGATCTGACAAATTGTGACTCTGGCATTATTCAGTGGACTGGGATATAAGTTACGTTAGTCGGTCCTTGTTACAACTTTGCGGCCAATTGTAGCTCCACAGCCCTCTTCTTTTCTCCTGAAATTGAGTTGATCCATACTAATTCTCCCAGCTTTTATTATTGTACAGTTAGCTCAAATGGACCAACAAAGAATTACATAACCAGGTACAAAAATTTTGAGGGCGAGTAATGTGGGCCTTAAATGTAGACTACTATATCAGCTATTTGGACTACACTCTCTGTTGCCCTGGAAATCCCCCCCCCCTCATCTGCTTGCCCTGGAAATCCCCCCCTCATCTGCTTGCCCTAAAAAATCCCCCCACCCTCATCTGCTTGCCCTGGAAATGTTCGTCCTCCAGTCTGATTACCCCTGTGATCCGGGGTCATTTTGAGTAACACCTGGGGGCTTTATAAATGTGAATGTTTTGCAGTGAATGTGACACACTGCAAAATGCACAACGTTTTATATTAAATACACACCTTCATAAGCATACCTGCGCATAGAAATTTGGGGGGGGCAGAGACTCTTTGCCCAAAATTTTGTTTGTTATTCATTAGCAGGATTTCTATCTAAGCGGAGCGCCACCATTGGTTGGGGCGTAGCGTACAAGAAAATTTTGGGTTTCACAAACCCCCAGATGCCCGGATATGGCACTTCCCGAGTGTTCTAAGCTACATTACCCAGTCTTGAAACATGGATATCATGTCTGTAATTTCTCAACTAATGAGAAAAAAAACAATCTATGAAAAATGGTAATACATATAAGATGAGTTGAATGGAATGTAAACCGAAATTACACATGGTCGATCGGCCATCTTACATGTGGATACAATGTTTCCTGACACAAGAATTGGATTTCCCTGGAACGGAAATGGATCCAAGATCCAATATGTCATCATTATGATATTCTTATTTCTACGCGAAGTTTATGTTACATACTATGCCCGAATTTCATCAATTCGTACTGTATCCTAGATTCCCCAAATTTTCTTGACAAGCCATGGATCCAACCAATTACTGGAGAGTGGATTCAGTGGAAACACTGTATGGATGTCGAGATAATGCAATGTGCAGAGTAACTTAAACTGTGAAGAGCGGTTCCCGTTCCTTCATATCAAGTTCCCATTATGTGAATACGACCCCTAGGCGCGATACCGCCTGCCAGTAGCTGCCGCGTCACTCTAAAACCAGGCTTCCTCAAATCCACATGTGAATTTGTGTTTTTGTGTTGTTGAATGCGCCAGTGATCGCCGTTCTGGGGGAGGTGGTATAAGGGGAGAGGGTGTCCTCCCCTTTTGAAAATTTTTGTGTTTCAGAAAGGGCTCAGATGCAAAATGGTGGATTGTTTTGCCCCATTTTCCAACCAAATTTTTCCGCAAAATTTTTGTAAATCTTCTTGGTTAGCGCAATTTTTGAAAACATCGAAGTGGGGAATTTTCCGTCAGATTCAAGAAACTACCAAGAAAAAGCAATTTGCACTAACCTAGTGGCTAAAGTGGCATTTAAAAATCTGGCATCTTGGAAAAATTAAAGCACAAATTGCGCACTGTGCACTGACTGTTCACTTATACTAGCGAAAATAAACTTGAGTGGAATTTTACTTTTCTGTGAGACCATTTTTTTATTGGGCTTGTTCAAGATGTTTAAATTAATTTTTTTTTTTAATTTTCTTCTCGTATTTTTTGTGCGCCGCCCCAAATCAGGTCGAACACAACATAGGCATATGCGTGTATGAGGGTGTATGGACGTAAGATTCACTCAATGGCAGCACTACCAATACACAAATATACGGAATCTTGGAGACCTCGAATTGGATCGATTTTGTATTGTCGGGCAAGAAATGATGACAGATTTGGTAAGGAACTATAAATTGAGGGGAATTCGAGCACCTGATTCTTCTTGTTGAACTTTCTTACATCAAGCGATATCATTTGCCCTAAAATCTGCTGGAATTTTCAGTTCCCCAGGAATTTGGAGCACAGTCTTCCCCCTGCCCCCCTGTCTTGTATGCCTATGCACAGCTTCTATAGACTAAGGAGGTTTATAGCGGTGCATGATGTGCCTTGTGCGTGACAGCTGGTTCTGTTCGCAGCAGTGGCATACTTCGGTTGCAGTGAATGATTAAACTTGGCGGACGCTATAGTACAGTATAGTGTTCACATGTGTCAGAATGGCATTTTCATGGATTGTATTGTTAACGTTGCTTTCAGCCGGGAATATTTAGCATGTAGGGCTACTCTCTAAATGTAAAAGAGTGAATTTCACTCTTCCACAATTGACTGCAGTGACCACTCTCTGTTTCCAGTGGAATTCCACTCACCCTGGAGTGATAATTCACTCATTTGGAGTGAATTACCACTCCGGACAGAGTGAAATTTCCACTCCAAGAAAGAGTGATCACTGTAGGCAGTCGTCAAAGAGTGAAATTCACTCTTTTACATTTAGAGAGTAGTAATTTCCGATCTTGGCAGTTTTGAGATGATTTTTTCCCGCATTTTGGTCCAATGAAATGAATTTTACGCTAAAAGGCAAGAATACATTTTCCTCAGAGAAAACTATCCTATGCCTATGTACAATAAGGGAGATTTTTAAAAATGCGGGAGATTTTTAAAAATGCGGGAGATTTTTAAAAATGCGGGAGATTTGAACAGGTAAGCGGGTGAGCGGGAGATGACCTGAAAATGCGGGTGACATACGCCCAATGCGAGTTGACTTGGCAGGACTGGACTATCATTGGTGGAATTACTATGTAAAAAAGAAAATTATACTCTTGTTCGAATTGGAATCAGGCTAACAACAAATATTACAAATTTTCATGCAAAATAGTACATGCAACATACATACTCATTGAAAAGTAACATCCAAAATCAGTAATCATGTTTCTATATCTAAAAGAGAAAATATATGTGTATAATCGAAACACCAACTCCAGCACTAACAATATGGGTAATTAACAAACTCCAGATTTATCTAAGTTAAGCAGGCATCTCTCTGTGATGTGAGTCATGTAAAATGTGTATATAATGCTCATCACGTACACTCCTGATCAACTAGTCAAAATATAGGTCAGGGCTACCTGGTCATCTTTATATACATGTGTTTGAGAACAGACACACTTAGTGCAAGGAAGGGGAGCTAGGGGGCATAACGATCTTCTCCATGGTTTCCAATTAAAGTTGTTGAAGCACTGTCTTCATGTATATGAGGGTGGAGGGTTCAGCACAGCACCCCTGGGGACCAGGGTGTTACCCTACTGTAGGAGCTCTAAAGTATTTTCAAAATTGTGGTAATTACAGAGGAGCATAGAATAGCTTCAAATGGCCTGATGTAGACAGGTACAATGATTACAGTCTAGCTCAGACTTGAAAGGCCAAAGGATCTTGAGCAAGTTGATGGAAAATTCTGCACACTAGATTTTTTTTCTAGCATCTACAAATCAAATAAAAAAAATAAAAAAAATTGAAAAATGTTTGTACCTTTCATAGGCCTCATGCTGCAAGACTTTTTTCAAGGGCAATTAAAGACCACAATTTCCTTACAACGTACCATTATTGTTCAAGTAATAATGTGCAATGCTGGTCTAACAAGAGGGTTGCAATGTGTGGGGAAAACTCCCCATTTGAGGTATCGCAAGAAAATTTTTGTGCTTAATAGATGTAAAATAATTTTTTTTAGTGCAGTACTTGAAAGTGCTATGAACCCATCAAAGTGATGTATTGATTCCTTGCTGAAGGCAGGCAAGGAATCTATGCGATGGTGATGTCATGTGTGTGTTTGTGACACTCCTTGTAATCGCGATATCTCAATATAGGAATGACCGACACTTTTCATATTTGGTATACATGTTTGTCATGTTGAGAGGAAGGACCCTTTTGTTTTTGGTGGAGGTTGAAGGTCATTTGAGGTCACCAGAGGTAAAAAACCCCAAACCTTGTAATCGCGATATCTTGAGATAGGAATGAGTGACGCTTTTCATATGTGGTATATAGATTTGTCATGTTGAGAGCAAGAAACCTAATGTTTTTGGTGAAGGTCAAAGGTCATCTGAGGTCACCAGAGGTCAAAGATTGAAAACCTTGTAATCGCGATATCTCCAGGTAGGAATGACCAGCGCTTTTCATATTTAGTATATAGATTTGTCATGTTGAGAGGAAGAACCCTATTGTTTTTGTTGGAGTTCAAAGGTTATTTGAAGTCACCAGGGGAATAAACTGCAAAAACCTTGTAATCGCAATACCTCGAGATAGGAATGAGATTTGTCATGTCGAGGGGTAGAACCCTATTATTTTTGGTGGAGGTCAAAGGTCATTTGAGGTCACCAGAGGTCAAAAACCGAAACCTTGTAATCATGATATCTCAAGATAGGAATGAAGGACACTTCATATTTGGTATATAGATTTGTCATGTTGGGAGTAGAAACCCTAATGTCTTTGGTGGAGGTCAAAGGTCATTTGAGGTCACCAGAGGTCAAAAACCTTGTCAAGACAATATCTCAAGATAGCAATGATGGTAGATGAAAGAAAGAACCTATTGTCTTTGGTGGAGGTCAAAGGTCATTACTCATTAGAGGTCACAGAGGTTAAACTGTGAAAACCTTGTTGGTGGCTTGTAAACACAATATCTCAAGATAGCAATAGCAGACACTTTTTAAACTTTGTTTATAGTTTTGTCATGTTGAGAGGTAGAACCCTATTGTTCTTGGTGGAGGTGAAAGGTCATTTGAGGCCACCAAAGGTCAAAAACTTAAAACCTTATTAACATAATATATGAAGATTGGAAAGATAGAATCTATTTATACTTAGATTTGTCATGTTCAGAGGAGGAACCCTTTTGTTTTTGGTGGTCACAAGTCATTTGAGGTCACGAGAGGTCAAAAAATGAATTTTGTAAACATGACATTGCAAGGGAGGAAGCACAGACAAGTCTCTTCTACGACTTGTTTTTTTTTTTTTTTTTTCAATTTTTTTCGTTAAGTTTTGGTGGGGTTCAAGGTCATGTGAGGTCAGCAGGGGTCATATTGAGAATGCATCACGAAAAATGATGTAGTTAAGAAGTATAAATTTGAACCTCTGTGCAACAATGCATCCCCCTTTAGGCAGGGAATCACTAAGCCTTTGGGCTTTCTGGTTATTAAGAAAATTTGACCAAGGTATGGCACATAATTTATGAACAATCAAGGTTAGAGGTCAGACCTATTTCCCAAAATCAGTGAAATGCTGTTTGTATGGGTAGTTCTTGCATCTTTTACTGGTTAGCTCACCATCTCTTCTCTAGTAAATATTTTCATATGTCCAACCCATGGTGGCACTGAAATTAAAAAGTTTATTTTATGTTCTTTTCTTTGCATAATTTATTTTTATTGGTACTAGCCTATGGTTTTTGTTTATTAGCACCATCTTTAGCACCACTCTAATAATCCTCAGACTGGGTACGGGAGTATTATCGGGCAGGGTCTTCATTTTGGGGTCTTCGTTTTTAACCTCTCTGTGTGGGTGTTTTGAAATCGAAGACCAGAGATGAAAGACCCAACAAAGATCTTTGGTCTTCATTTTTAATGCACCCATCTGCTGCTGCCTGTGGCTGATTTCATTTCATGGTATCTTTTGGACAATTTTCTACCCTACTTCATGTACTGCTTACAGTTTTCTGATGACCCTTTTTTTTCTGACTTGGGAATCATCAGTTTACTTACTGTAGCTCTTTCTCCCCAAACTCTAAATTTACATTTTTTGTATCTGGCAACGTATGTTGATAACATACGTGTATATTTTGCAATGCAGTTTTGGGATCAATGAAACTCCCCTCCATTTAATGTTTTGCCCCCACTGATAACATGATCTGGCTTCTTGTTTGTTTTTTAAAATGACAAAGTCATAATGGAAAACATGTGTAATACAAACTGAATGTATTTATTTAAAAAACTTATTCTTAATCAGTTGTTTGGACTATAATTTGGCCATAATGATCCTTTCTTCATAACTTTAATTGACGTTTGATGGTAGTATTGAGATATTGCAGCACAGCTGCTCTAGTTTAATTATTTTATTTACAAATTGTTCTCAAACTAATCTTCTGCAAACTATCCAAAATTTCTGTGTGCTCTGCAGTCTCACAACCTAATCATATTACTGTGTTTATTATCAACACCATCTATATCATATTAGCATTGTTTGCAATATTGATGTACAATAAAGCTGGTTGTCCATGCAGGGCATTGGAGTCATTAGGGAGGGGCACATCATTGCAAGAGTACAAAGCAGAGGAATCCAGGGGAATTTTTATATGAAAATTAAAAGCCTCAACAATGTACCAGGCAGAAGACTCGCCCTTTTATCGTCACATACATTTTCTAAGGCAAATGAATATTGAACAGGTGTTGGTGCAGATTCTGCAGGCATGCAACTTTTGTAATACAGTAGAAGGGATTTTTAATACAAAATTTCGGCACACTTGGTGTGCATTTGTCACGGTTTGCATCCATATCTCATGACCATTATTAGGGCAATTATAGGTTGTTCTGACCAAAAGAATTTCCCGGCAATAGGGGTACTTCTCCAACCTCCCTCTGTCTGTAGGGGCCCTGCATTAAAGTGGCTCATTGAGTTGACATCCATTATTTTTGTGACAAACTTGAAGGAAATCATTGCATGACAATGCTTCTAATTAGCCTCATTTACTCCTGTTTCACTTCCTACAGTTATCAAAAATGTGAGAAATTTTAGTTTTTGTAGACAGGAATTACATAGGATTACTACATAATGGTGAAAAGTGTCTGGTCACAAATTTGTAATAAATGATTTTAATCATTAATTACCATATCATTGCAATTTCAGTTGTAAATCAGATGTGCAGAATATCTTAGTTTGACCGTTTACCATTAAGATGTGAGTAAATCTTAACAGGTATGAAAAAAAATCATGAATTTTGTGAACCAACTCAATAAGCCCCTTTAATGGAGGATCTTAGAGCAATCTTATATCGTGAGCAGCAATACTATAGCAGTTGTTGGATTTGTAGATACATTATTGGTTTTGATGTGAAGAGAAACCTATGCATTCATGATGGCGTGTGTTCACATGTGTGTATAAACACAGTATCTCAAGAAGGGTAACTCCGAGGGATCTCATACTTGGCATATAGATTGCTCATATTGAGTAGGTGATCCCTAGGTATTGTTTTTGGTGGAGGTGAAAGGTCATTTGTGGTCAGGAGGGGTCAAAGGTCAAAACCTTGTAAACAGATATCTCAAGAAGGGTAACTGTGAGGGATCTTACATGTAGCATGTGAATTGCCCATGTTGAGTAGATGATCCCATTGTATTTGTTGGAGGTCAAAGGTCATTAGGGGTCCCCAGTGGTCAAATGGTAAATACCTTGGAAATTGCTTGTAAACACAATATCTCCAGAAGTATAAATGTTAGGGATCTCAGGGGATTTTTAGGAGGATAACTGTGAGGAATCTCACACTCGCCCTGTGGATTGTTCATAGTTAGATGGCCTCATAGGGTATGTGATCCCTATTGTTTTAAGTGGAGGTGAAAGGTTATTTTGGGCCACAAGATTTCAAAAGGTTTTGACCATATTAACATGATACAGTATCTTAAGTAGGATAGCTGTGAGGGATCTCATGCTTGTCATGTGGGTGATTCATGTTTGTTCTAACATATCATATGGCAAGGAATCACTTAGCCTTTTGGCTGTCTGGTTATTTACTGTGGACAATAAATCAAATCTATTTACAAAGTTTTTCCATACTGGCAAGGCCTTTGGGTGATATCACCTTTGGAAAGTCAGGCCCTGCATTTCCATGTACTGTAGAAACAAGTGTGCTGTTCATATTGAGAAAGCGCAACGACATGCCATAGTCTTACATTGAGATCACGAGGATGAGAGACCATATTGTATACCCTGTGATTGTGCTGTCACCGTCAGTCACATTCTCGTAGACTGTTGTGAATACTCCCATATTTGCCAGAAGTACTATGCTGTGCCAGACCTGAAAACTTTATTTGAGCATACAGATTCTTCCCTTATTTTGGGCTTTCTCAAGGAAAGTAAATTGTATAGAAATTTCTGACATGACTCCCACATTTGCCTGTATCTTTTAGTGGAATTTGACCTCACTTTTTTTTAGTTAATTGTACCCCAACATTGCACTTTTTTCTTTTCTAGATGACACTATATAACTCAATCGTGTTGGTGTGTCGTAAAATCCCATCTAACTAACTAACTAACTACATTGAGATCACACTTGCAATCATATGGAAGGTCAAATAAGTACAGTCATTAAGACAAACAGCTTGTCATAAAATTGTCCAAAAATTTTTTCTGGCATTGATGACTTCCATCCATGCCAGGAATTGTATGGGCTTCATGCATAGTAAGGAGGGCTATATTCAAGAATAACATGTTATCAAGCGTATTAAGTGGGTTATATTTTGTGAAGACCTTTCATTTTGTTTTCTGTCAAAATTCTCTTTGCAGATGAAACTTTGGACTTCCCAAATGAACCAGAACCTTCTTCTAGTGATGGCAGTGATGAATGCAGCTCATTTCAAGACTTTCTCTCCAAAGTTGGGTTACAAGATAAATTTCCTTGTAAACTCATTTTGAAAGATCTTCTCAAAGTCAAAGATGTACCAGAAAAACAAGGTTACATTGAGTCATTTTGGCAGAAGCTTACATCCCTGGACTATAGAGCAGGACTGCCTGATCATTCTCTGTCAAATAGATTTAGTATGCGGGATTTTATTTTTAGTGTATTGCATTGTTCTGACGATTTTGTTAGACAAGATATCCTTGAGAAAATGTCTGCTTGTCAGTTAGCAGTACCAATTGTTCTGAAAGAAATAGATGGCGTACCGACCACATTTCTTTTGTGGGCCTTACGAAGAATTACTAAAAAATGGAAAGGGCCACACGACTCACTATCCATAGAACAGCCAATTGTTAGTTACCCTGTATTCACAGTATCAGTACTACGCATCGGTGATGTATCAGTTTCAAAATCGCAGGTACTAAATACTATGCTAAGCTACAGCCAAGGCAATACTTTGCATTCGTATTTCTTGACAGGAGAAAAAGATATAGTCAAACCTAAATTTTCACCAGGTACAATAGAATGCGCTTGGTTCCTTCCAATGTATGGCAATGACAAGGAAATATTCAAAGAAGTGATTACCTTCTTTAACCTTCGTGGTGATTGTAGGGACTATCCAACTCAAACAAAGTTTGCTTGTAGAATATCAAATTTAACTATTGTTTTCATTGATACAGACAAACGAGGGGAAAATGTTAAATATATAAGAGAGATTAAGATAAGTTCAAGACAATTTTTGTTTGTAGCTATAAAAAAGGACGGCAGTGGAAAGCCCAAATCCCAAAAAGTGCATCATCCCAAATACAAGGATGATTGGATGTTTGTGAGAGTGTTACATATGGATGTTCTTAGTAAGGAGATTTGTTATAGGATTGTCCAGACATCTGGAAAGGAATTAAAAAGTAGGTATACATGTTTGAAAGATTTGTCAAAAGTAGTTGGGGAAATTTTGCATGTGGATGAGCATAACAAGGTCTGCATGAATGCTCAGCAACTTGTAACTAATTTGTTTAAATCGATAAAGGTTGACAACATCATTGACTTTAAGAAATGTTGTTTTCCACTGCAGGGTATTTGGAAAGAATTAGTAAAAATTGAGAACGAACGTTTTGACTCTGAAAATGAGAAACACATAACTTTCGAACACCAAAGAGAACAAATCTTAATGCAAAAAAGATCTAAGAGAGAATCTCAGTTGAAAACGTCGCTTTCGGAGACTATGAGAAAGTATTTTAAAATGGTAAAAGCTGGTAATGAAGACAACTCTCCCTTACTGCATTACATTTTAGGTTTTCTTCAAGATGAAATTTATCACATGGTCAACAAAAATACAAAAGGAGACTTAGATAAAATTTTGCAGCTTGAAAGGGTAATTCGTGAGCGACAAGCTACCATGTCAGACGTAAGCATGTTGGGAGGTACTAGTGATGTTAGGAGTGAGATTGAGATAAGGGCTGACCTTACTTGTCAGGATGCCCTGTCAGAATGCAGTAGGCTACATAAACAATGTAGAGCAAAAAATTTAGGCAGCGAACATTTTTTGCGTGAGTTAGGGCAAATTTACGAGGCATTCAAAGAGTTAAAACAACCTCAGATTTGTACGAATTTAGATTCAGCAGAAATAATTCTCCTTCCTGAATTAGCAGCAAGTCTTGTGAATGAAATGCAATCCCTTGAAATATTGGATGGGGATACCGGAAGTGTACCTGTGCAGTGGGTCACGAGTGTGCTCGATGCTTTAACACGGAAATGGGGGGATCCCAAAGTGTTGGTGTTGAGTGTTATAGGTGTGCAAAGTAGTGGAAAATCTACATTTCTGAATAGCATGTTTGGTGTCCGGTTCCCTGTTCGTGCAGGTCGATGCACACGGGGACTCTTCATTCGTTTTCTCCAGATGGAAGAGAAATTAGCAAAGGATTTGGGATGTCAGTACTTAATTGTTGTTGATACCGAAGGTATAAGATCATTAGATCATGATGATCGACGTTTTGACAATGAATTAGTCACATTAGCTCTAAGCATAGCCAATGTTACAATATTCAATATTGAAGGGGAAAACATTGGTCCTGATATGACTGGTATCCTTCAAATAGCAGCCCACGCTCTAATGAGAATGAAAGAGGTAGACCTAGAATGTCACTGTAGAATCGTGCAACAACGAGTGTCAGATCTAACAGCAGGCGATAGAAATAAAGCAAACACGAACAGAATAATTGAAACACTTGATCAGGCAACGAAGGTAGCTGCTGAAGAAGAGGGTTTAGAGGGTCGCTATCAGTTTTTCGCTGATGTGGTCGATTTGCAGGTTGATGAAAACCTTCAGTACATACCGTGCCTTTGGACGGGTGGTATGTCTCCACCAAATCATATGTACAGCGAAACAGTCGGAAAGGTGAAGAGCCAACTTTTTAAAGATATAAAAGACAAAAGTATTGTGTCGGACTTCACTTTGTCAACATTTACTCAACGAATAATAGATGTGTGGAAGGCAGTCAAGGAAGAAGATTTTGTGTTTAATTTTCGAGACAGCGTAAGGGCAGTGGATTTTAATAAATTTTGTCTTGAATACAATAAGTGGATTGCCGAAATGAGAGGTAATATGGCTGAAGGTACCGATCGTCTGCTGCAAAGAATAGAGCATAGAAGAATGATCGATAAAGACGGTGATGCTGAGGTTTTCGACGAAATTGATATTGAAGACCTTAAGCAATCAGTTAGTAGCAGCATCGAAGGAGAGAGGAAACAATTGAAGCAAGCCGTGGAACAGTACATTGCAAACCATGAACGTAAAACAACAATACAGAGATATAAAAAACTTTATCTTGAAGAGATCAATATTGCCTTAAAAGATGTGGAAAATCAGGCACTTGGTGCTCTCACAGATGAGTATGAGTTACAAAAGCTAAAACTGACAAGAAATTTAACAAAATTTAAAGCTAAATGGCGACGACGTTTGTCTTTCGAAGCCAAGAAAGCAGCTACTTTGGTGAGAGCTGAGGACCCAACCCATATGAACATAATCTATCATTTTAATTGTCACTGGAACGAATGGACGGAAATGATCAACAAAGAATGTGCAAAAAGTAAAACTCAGATGACACATTCATCACTGAAAGTAGTTTGCGAAAAGCTGCTTCTTAGGATTACGAGGGACATGGCTGTTGGTAGTGAAGTAAGAACATTAATGGCACTCGAAGGAGGCATTGATAAGCACACATATCTTCCAGACGATTGTTCTAAGTATATTCATACCAAATATGTGAAAGCATGGATAAGGCACAGATTGCTGGAGATGAAGCAAACCGAGGGAGATATTAGCAAGCAAATAGAAAAAAAATTAATCGATGACAAAAGAATCGAAGTTGCAGTTTACGTTCAAGTATTCCTCCGGACAGCCTGTGTGGAGATGCGAGAAAAACAATCAGGAAAACCGTTTGACAGTAACATTTATCAGCTCGTGATTCAAAACACTTTGAAGCGACTTTCCGAAAAACATGGTAAATTCAAACCACCGCAGGCTTTAATTGCAAAAGCCCTTCTTTGCATCTCTGGGGCAAGCTTGGGCTTCCTGTATGAGAATGAGCTCCAATATGGAAATAACTTTAGTGCTTTATTGGAAGATGAGAAAGATTGTGCATTCCAGGACTTTTGGGCCTTCTCTCTCGAGAAAGATCTTGCATTGCGTGCCGCAAAATTCATATATTACTATATAGAGCCGCCCGCTTTGAAGAAATTTGAAAAGGGACTCGCCGACAAAAAATATTCGTTGAGAGTGCCACCTGGTGCAGGAGTTGAAGTCCCATGGGACGTGCTCTGCTTTATTGTGGAAACTTCAGGTTCCATCCTCGATCTTTTTGAAAATATATGTATTATGCCCTTAAAGTCTTCATACAGAGATCTTACAAACAAATCTGATCCTCTTGAACAATGGGAACAAATGAAAAAGAACGACGCAAAAGCTTTGGTTCTAGAACTTGTTCAAAATATAGAAAGATGTGAGAGAGAAACACCAACTGGTACTCTTAAGGAGTGGAGTAGTAGGCTAGGTGGTTATTTAGATTGTGACTTCATAGTAGCCGTTGGAGAATTGTTTGAAGTGAATGACATTGCTTCAGTTTCAACGCAACTTAAAAGTATACTAAACAACACACTAAACAATAGTTTATTGAACATGGACATTCCGAATGCTTACATCCGTCTCCTACATCCCCTTTATAATTGGAATTGTGGTTTGGATTGCTCCGAAGTTTGCCCTATGTGTAACTCTCCCTGTAACAATCCTCTTCGCTATCATACAAATCATTTTTCGCACCTGCATCGTCCGAGAGGTTTTAAAGGTGAAACGAACCCTAGTACCAATAAGCTGGTGATAGAAGACTGTTCCACCTCAATTCTAAGTAAATTGTCTAATTTCAGGTACGAAGAACAGACACACTTTTGTCATCAGTACAAAGACATTTTTCGAGACTGGGACATTCGTCCATCAATGGACGATCCTGGCAAAGTCTTCTGGCAGTGGTTATTTGTTATGTTTAATAATTATTTGGCCTTGCTGTATGATTGTAACCCTGCTGATGTACCCCAGCATTGGTATTCCATTACGAAAGAAGATGCTCTAAACAGTTTGGAAGAAGACAAACGTCTTAAAACGGTCGGGCGATTCGATCATTATGGGAGAATTGACCTTTAATGACCCCTTCCCAAAGTCAGTGGGAGCATATCCAAAAAAAAAAAGTGCGGGGGAGGGCACCCCATCCTCCCCGCGATTTCCGCCTATGTAATCCCTTAAATTTTGCAACATGAAGTGCGGATAGTGAAATGAACAAGGCAGAGCCGAACCCTGACAAATTTAGGAAACCAATAAATCCTCGAGTATAAACATAGGCGGACTGGCCGTTGTTGCGATGTGGCGATTGCCGCATGGGCCCCTTGGTTCATGGCTGCCTTGGGCAAGATGCTTAGTAAAAGAGAGTAAAAACGAGAGAAGGACGGAGAGAAAGAAAGAGGAAACAAATTGATAAAGGGAAGGGAAAGGGGAGAGATTGTGAAATATGGAGAGAGAGGGAGGAACACAGGATCGCAATGCAAATATTGGTTTCGTACCCCCTTCCTCGTCCGGGGTCGTGACCTGGTCATGAAAGCTTTGGATATTTTTAAAAAAGTCCCAGGCAATCAAAATTTAATAATTTTTTCAAGGGAGGGTCTCCGCGTATAACCGAAAAGGCGTTAGAAAGTATCTAACGTCTTTTCGGGAATACGGGGGGAGCTCAGCAGTTACAGCATGTAACAAGGTCAGCGAGGTACGCCAAGTTTTGTGAAATTCTGTGTTATATATCATGGACCAAATAGCGAAGAAGACAAGTGAGCTGAGACGACTTCTTCTTGTGTGACTGGGGAGTCAATATGCACATTATTTCACTCATTAGCTCATGACAATATCATATAGTGATCAGTATCGTTGAAGGCAAGCGAGCTGGCCCGTAAAATGGCCAATTCTAGTTAAAACTAGAACTGCATTTGCTTGCAAATACGCAGAATTGTAGTGCGTGAGTTAGGCAAGTCCTTGCAGTTTGAAGTCGAGCTAGTTCTGACGTGGAATTGGTACGGCGTTTATTTTAGTCCCTAAGTTCACTGACAGCAAATACTGTATATTTCTTTACCTGTGGAATGTTTTGCAAAAAAGCTTTGATATTTGAAGGGCTTATTAAGGTCATATATTCAACCAAGCAAGGCATTGACCTGCCGACATAGGCCTAATAGCCACATTATCATTTTGTATAAAATATTGGGCAAAGTTAGTTGCCCAACTTCTTGCCCAATATTGGTAGTCTATATAACAACCTCAAAAAGGTAGCAAAAGTGACCAACTAGGTTGGGTACACAATTTTCCCAATTAGTCAACTAAAATTTCTTTCTGAAATAAAGACTGTCGGCATTTCATCAGTCAGTAACATTTCACTCTACATTACAAGCTGT
>WURT03029441.1:0-34461 GCA_009936505.3 Holothuria glaberrima | reverse complement strand
TTCATGCAAACCTGGGAAATGAGATTCAAGAATATTATGACAAAGTGTCCCAACAGTTTTGTCCAAGATTGTAGGCTAATCAAAGTAGGGCAGGCGCAGCTGGAGACACATATTTTTAGAGGCGCTATGTTGCTATTGATCCTGGTGAAACCGGAAAACGCTTAATCAGAAAACCAACTTTGTTTTAAACGTAGACTAACATGCAGAGATGTTCAGACGTTAACCCGTAATTTTGGCCACCCTCACATTACCCCCTTTTGTACCTCTCAGAACAACATTAGATAAGGGTACTTCCAGTATTTTAACAGTCTTGAGTTTAAGACTATGAAGTGGG
Source organism: Holothuria glaberrima (assembly GCA_009936505.3). NCBI lineage: Eukaryota > Metazoa > Echinodermata > Holothuroidea > Aspidochirotida > Holothuriidae > Holothuria > Holothuria glaberrima. The sequence continues at coordinate 34,127 of WURT03029441.1, read as the reverse complement.
GGCTTGTCGATTATTATTTCAAATGCAAAGTACATTACTTGTTGGTTCTAAAATTTACAACAGAAATGGTTTCATACTCGTTATATGCTCGTCATTTTCTCTGCGGATAACCGGAATTACCAAGCAAAATTCCAGAAAGCCGTCCTTGCTCAATGAAATCCCATATCGCACTGTTCTGCAGAATTCTGTTTTCATGACACGAACCTGGCTACCTTGCTACCACATTTGTTATTTTAAAGTTCGCATCGCAGACGAGTTGTACGTTTAAAGTGTATACACCTTTTCTGTTCACTTACACATACTAGTTCTGCCCCAAAGGAGATGTATCTAATGGTACGTGGGTACAATCAAAAGCTCCCACTACCCCCGGAAAATTGGGTTTTGTGAAGAAACAGAGTTCCTTTATGAAATCTCCTCTCGTGTTGTAGGCCACTTGATGTAGTTGTGTTACAGCCCAACTATTGCATCGGTTGCTCGGTGCACTATCCTGCAAACGCTGGCCTCACTGATGCCATGCTGTACACTCTTTGAACTGTAAAAATCCCTGGTGGCAAAAAAGCGGAGGGCGACGAATATTTGTACCTTTGGTTGTATGGCATGACTCCTCTTCATTTGGTTTTGTAAGGGAGGTTCAAGAATGTCTATTACCCTCCTAACACCATTGCGTGTGATTCTGTAATACTTAAGCATCCTCTTGTCTGAATATGAGTCTAAAGGATTCATCCTACCTCTGGAGATATGTTCTCTTTGCAATGCTCGAGCGTTATTAATATGAAGTAAGTGAGCAGCCATGGTCGAAACTTTCTTACCGAGAGGGATATAAAACGATGTGTAATGGAGAGCTTGCAACGCACAGAATGATGAAATGGATAGATAGATTTACCTTTTGCGTCTACTAAACAGCATCGCTAAACTCATCAGAACGACACAACTTAGCGATGAAATATTGATCGCTAAGGTTTAATGAAATTGATTGCAAACGCCGATCGATAAATTGCGATGGATTTAAGGTTAAGCGATGGATATCGGCGTTAGCGATGATTGCTAAACGTTAGTGAAATCAGCCCCTGAACTTTCTACGGTTAGTTAAAATTTTAAATTCAGAAATAATGCTTCACACAAAAATCAGGCTTTACAAATTGTGAAAGTTTCTATCTTAAGACAGCTTACTTCCCTTAGCTCAGCACGGACTCATTCCAAAAATGGCTTACCAGCTATGCACTGCTGTTGTTTGTCACGTCCATTTTGTCAGCAGACTGCATAACACACGAACAAAATGATGTACGTTTGCATGTAGTTATAGTTTGCAAATGTAACGTCACAGAAACAAGTACGTATGTACGAGGGCGTTACCATGACAACCCTATCCCGTCCTGTTTCTAGACCGAACGTTAAATCGGTCTACGTCCTTTCTGAAAATCAACAAGGCGAAGTGATGTTCGCTTATGCTCATGCGCAGTCCAGTTTTCTGCTGCGCGATCCGTCCTCTTTGTCTACCGTCTTGAAATCAAAAACTCCCCAATGAAGCACACGTGCACGAAGGGCGTGGATTTTGCATGCACGTGAAGTAGACTTAAACGCGTATACGATTGTTGGTATGAGGTACGCGTTTTCTTCCAAAGGAGGAAGCAGTTTTTGCTTTGTTTCAAAGATATCATAAGCATAAGGTGCTTTTACACCGCGAGCAAAGCAAAGCGTCTCGAACGGTTTGCTTTCGTCCCGCTCGGTAAAATGTTGGCCCATTTAATTTGCTCAAAAAGCTGGACCAACAAGCTTCGCGCGCATTTATCATTGCTGTGTTTATTGCAGAAAGTAAACACGGCGGCCATCGGTACTGAAGATTTTCTAAGTTTAGTGGCTGAAAAGGGGGCATGGGGAGGAAAAGTCACCCACACTTCTCTATGAGAGGACACTACATCTAAAAGATTTACTTGTGTAATCAAATTTTACTGCAGTGTCGAAACATGAGGGTACGACGATACTTTACTGTATGCGTTTATAGCTGCATGTTAAATCATATTACGAACCCCAACCAATGTTTTAAAGGCTACTACTGATGAAGTTTCGCCGTATCGAGCAAGAGAACAGAAACCGGTCTAGTTAGTTTTAATAAAACCACCCAAATTTCAATTTGAGAACCACTCATAACATGATCTGGCATTTTTTCGTAAAAATATTACAGATCACTCATTTGGTAACGTCAGATAAAGAGCCACCTACCCCCCCCCCCTTTTACGTGTCTGGCTACAAACTAAAAGTAATCATGAAATTTTTGACGATCCTGTTTCAAATCCTTCATAAGGTGATTGTATTCTCCATAGCCTACTGTGCCCTCCGAGTGTTGATGTTATGTAACCATTGTAGGTTCATTGCCCTTTATCCAACAAAATGAAAGCAGCCATGCCCTTGTTTCTGACTCTGTCACAACATATCACACATCATCATAAGCACAGGAAGCTGTTTGAAAGTGGGGGCGGAAGTGTATGGTAGTGACCAATGAACTGGGAGAGGGGTCTTAGGGGAGGGGGTGTCCCCTCCCCTTTGGAAAATTTTTGACTATTTACAGTGTCCTAGATGCAAAATGGTTCAAGTTTTGACAAACTTTGAAGTAATTTTGTCGCTTTGGAAATTTTTTGACTATTTGAAGTGCCCTAGATGTAAAATGGTGCAATGGTTGACAAACTTTGAAGTAATTTCATCGTATTCAATGCTATATTTTGGCAGCGTGTCATCAAAAGTGTGGGAGGCGAAACAAGGCTTTCGCCCCTCCATCATCAAGAGGGGAGGGGCGGTCGCCCCTGCCCTCTTTTCCTACGTCTATGATCATATCAACCAGTCGCAATCCGAAAAAGTAAAATGAAACGATCCATTCGGTCGCTTGTATTCCCTGGTTGTATGAAAAGTCATCGATTATCCAAACGCTCCAGTGTTGGACGCTTGACACGCTAACGTTTAAAATGCTTTTGGTGTGAAAGCACCACGGACTTCTTATATATGGACAGAGCATATAGGCTAGGCTAGCACTAACGTACGGCCACAGGTGCTAACGTCCTTTGCGTAAGTTGTCGCCACCGTCCGTGGAAAAAAAGGCGTACCAAGATGGCCGCCTGCTATGCTCTTGTGTGTAAAAGTTTGGACTAGCTTAAGTGGCAGAGTATTGACAGATTGTGTGAAAAACTTGTAATATTTTAGAAAGAATGCAAGCTCAGGTCAAGTTCAGCAAAAAGAATGAACGATTGTGACAGTGTTCTTCCATTGATTTTGTATTTTGTCCGAATTGTTGCAGATTCATTGTCAAATTGGGCAAATTGTAGTCGTGCCCATTTATAAGAAGTCCGTGGAAAGCACCTATAGACTCCAAACTTTAAATGGCGCCAAAATGGAGGCCAAAATATTAGGGCGGAAGTGTTGATCACTGTTCATTCGTTTTGAAAACAAACAGGCAAATGAATGTCTCACAAAATTGTTATTAGACCCTCTGCCTCGTGACCAATTTCTAACGCGCTCACAACGGTAGAGCAACTAGCGCATTCGGTTTCCGAGCTGGAAGAAGTGTGCGTCAAGTATTCCGTATAAAAAACAGATAATTGTATTCTGTGCGTAAACAAGGCGCACAAAAGCCACGCTATTCTAACAATGGCATTTTCTGTAATGTTTGCCTATTATTACACGCACATCACAGAATAGACAAGCGCGTATGTCAAATGCAAACTTCTGCCGCGATATGTGCGTCTCCATGAGGAGTCAAATTCCGTAACAGTGCAGGCATAGGAGTTTGGTATCTATGCTTATAATATCTTTGTTATTGCATGGTTATGTCGCCAAAAACTAGTCTTGCTTGACCCGCGTGATCGCAGTATACTTAGAGGTTATAAGCAGCTTGAGTTTTGACCAAGGGTAACTTACTGTGCATCTGAGGTCATTTGTGGCTTTAATTGAGGGTTTGTTACGCCCCAGGTGAAAACTGAATTTTCAATGTCAAGTAAGATAATGATCAATGTCACGGAGGATGAAAAACTACAATTTCCATAAATTACCAAACTCATTAGTAACATAGCAAAAAATGTACAATTTTCTTCTTGTATCTGACCTTTGACCTACAACTGTCGAGCCGTCACTGTGAATGTCTGCAAAGCACAAGTTCTCATGACCGTGCACCTGCATACCAAGTTTGGGGCCAGTAGTATTTTCAGTTCTGGATAAATTAAGGATATATGTGTGACCTTGCAAATGTCATTTGACCTTTTGAGACCTTTGACGTCAGGAGGGCATTGTCAGGCTGTCCAATGTAGGCTTTACTAAGCCAAAAATTAGGAACATTTATTGTTTTATGCAGTTTTATAGCCAAGTTAAAAAAATTGCTTATTTCAATTTATCGTGACCTTTCACCTCTGACCTTTGACCTATCATGCTGATGGTAATGGCGGCGCAAATTCTAAGGACTATACACTCCCTCACTAAGTATGGGGTCTTCTGTACCTTTAGTTTTCGGCCAGCGCATGTCACAGTTTTGACCCCAAATTATTATTAGACCTTCTACCTCGTGACCTTTGACCTCTGGGGGTCAAATGTCAAGTTGTGTCAAGGGGGCTTCAATAAGAAAGCTATGCCACAAAATCAGGGCCACTTTTCGTTTCATTTAGATTTAATAGCAATATTTGGAAAATTACCTATTTTGACCTTTTTTACCTTTGATCTTTGACCCGTCATGCTGACGTTATGTCAAGCACAAGTTCCAAGGACTTTGCATCCACCAACCAAGTTTGGGCTCGACTTTTTTCTTAGTTTTGGAGGAATTCGCGACACACTTTTGACCTTGTGGATGTCACTTGATCATCTGAGCCTTTGACCCAAATGTTAGGCATAGTTGGTCACATGATCAGAAAACAGGCACTTCACCACTCTTTCCTGCCCCACACCTGAGTAGCGGTCATAAAGCCCCAAATTTGCCTACCATGCATTTCCTTGGTTAAGGTTGCTATGGAGACTAGTAGAGGTAAACGCGTGCACTTTTCAACGGTAAACGAAACGCATAGAATAGAAGTTGACCAATGAGGGACATGTTAGTGACGCATGGTGTGTGCGGCTGGATGAAGGCGATGGTGTTTGAATCGATAAAGCTTACCGACCGGGAGGTTTGGGGTTCTAATTAAGGTGGATTTTTTCATGCAAGAGATATCTACAGTTTCCCCATCTGAACTGTCCTTTCAAAAGAAACAAAAAAATGATCTCAATTGTTGGTTTGGTTAGCCCCCCCCCCCTTGAATTCAGGCAGTAACAGTCACCAAACCTTTCTTCGAAGCGTCAGCTTTATTTTCAGAATTTTTGTGCTTTTCGTAACACCTGTTTTGATATTTCTTTGACATTTGCAAAAAGACTCAAAGAAAATTCAAAGATGAAAATGCATTTTATGTAATATTCACCCACAACTGCTACTTGAGAGCAACTGTGGCATAAGTGTGCCCTTCATGTATGTGCAAAAGTTTTGCTGAAGGTTGTATTATTCTCCAACTGCTTGATTTGGATGTTATACTGAGATGTTCAAGACCTACTTTTGTTATCCATTAGCTGCAACATCATGAGGTCCTAGTTGTAAGAGAGAGAGAGAGTATGTTAGTGTTTATTGCCGTATAAAATCCCTGTTTACAGTAAACTACAGCTAATGAGTAATCTTTTGACTATGGCATAACAACCGACGTTGGAACACCAACCTGATACACTCTAACAGTAGGCTAATGTATGATTTTCTGGCTGAAGAAACATATCATAAACTTTCAAAAATCCTTTCAACCTAGTCTGTGAACATCAGTGTATAAAAAAAGGTTGAATCAATCATACTATATCCTTTCCAAGTCCACCTTGGATTGTTTTTGACAAGCTAGCACGCAATATTCACAAAATTACCATATTTTAAATTTGATTTTTAATGCCTTTTATTCATAAAGCTTAGGCTAAAACAGGTGAACCTTATTGCAAAAAGTCTCCTTACCAGATAATCCTCTACCTTCTCTTCTTTCTCTAGCCCATCAGCAGAGCTTCCTGCATTCATTTGTGGTTTTCAAGTTCCTTATTATGAAATGAAAATCAAACATTCATCATATGTGCACAAAAAGTAAAATAATAAAAGATTTAAAAAACTGTACAACATCAGTCTCATACCTGGATTTACAGAGCTGCTGGGTGATTTCACAAGATATTTATGTGAGTATTGTACTATTCTTATAGTCCCATGCAACTTCCATCCCCTATCTCAGCCCCATGTGTGTCAAATTTAGACCCAAGCCACTCCAGCCCCGCTTCCTATGCCCTTACACATATAACATTCCTTGACGGAGGGAAAGCGTAAAATACTTCTCAAAGTGTAGGTATTGTAAACGCAGCTATCTAACTATGGCCATGATTAAAGAGCTACCAGATGTTCGGTGCTGTAATGTATTATATGGATTAGCGTTTGTGTAACACTTTGAATAACATTTATTTATGTGATATATGGATCATCATATATGATCAAACCATAACAGTTGACACGGGTCTGCAAATAGGAGAAACCTAAATGGTGAAGTTGAGCTGGACTGTATCAAGACCATCTTCCCATGGTTAGAGGCCTGAACATCTGTAACCCTGCTCATTTCAACAACGGTGTGCATCTGTTCAGCTTTAACAACATACTGCTTTCCCGCTGTAAACACTGATTATCTAGTTTTAGCATAGTGTGATATAAGGAGTATGTATGCAATGTTTGAACGACAGACACAGGGTACTATCATCTACATGTCAAGACAATGGACTTCATTCGTAAACGCAGCTGGTTGTTGAACGGGTGATTCATCTTTGGTTCTACTATAGCATCTATAGGTGACATTGCAGCTCATCAAAAGATACCTGTATTACTATTAGCGTGTGCAGAAATGTTAAACATGATTGCACAAGCAGTTAGGCCACAGCATAATTCCTAACTCACCAAACGACCACACGACGAGGACTCGCCGACCACACGCGTTCTTGGTCAAGTGGTAAGAGCAACCTACTGAAATTGTACTTGGTGCTCAGCAGAAGCAATGGAGTGGGAAAAAGAAGTCAGCGAGCCACAACTGCAAAAAGGGCCTTGGCCGGCCCAACTTAAACCATTTTGTTAGAAACCAAACTGTAAAACCACATCTAAGTAACTAACTAACTAACCACAAGCGTTCCTAGTATTATATGCGTACTAACGTATATATACTAGACATAGGCATACAGAACAGCTCCCTGATAACACTAACAATGTAGGACATTTCTCATGCGGAAGTGTATGTTAGTGACAATGTCCTGAGGGAGGGTCTTAGGGGAGGGGGCACCCCTCCCCTTTGGAAAATTTTTGACTATTTACAGTGTCCTAGATGCAAAATGGTTCAGGTTTTGACAAACTCTGAAGTAATTTTGTCCCTTTGGAAATTTTTTGACCATTAAAAGTGCCATAGATGCAAAGTGGTGCAATGTTTGACAAACTATGAAGTAATTTCATCGTAGTCAATGCCATGTTTGGTAGTGTGTCATCAAAAGTGGGGGCGAAACAAGGCTTCCGCCTCCCACCATCGAGAGTGGAGGGGCGGTCGCCCCCTCCCTCCCCCTTTTCCTACGCCTATGCCGTGTCAATTTCCATTACCTGCTTAGCTATCCATACGAGCTCTCCCAAAACATGTAATACAAGGTAGAGCGTGCGGAGAAGAAGGCAAGTTCGCTTTCCAGATACGGTATAGGCCACTGCAAATTTTCGAATTCACGTTAGGCCAGTGAACATCGACTGATGCGGTTGCCTGCATGAGATGTGCCCCACCTTGTTGATACATATAAATAGTGTGTATAAAGAAAGAGGAATGCGGACGACCTTTGTCGCCGACTCGGTGTTCACTCGTTTAACTTACAGTATGCCAGCCGATACATACAACTTTTCACCACGAAGTACAATTAAGAGAAACTGTTCAGACAATTTACCCAAGTAAGTGTAACTAATTCGTTCGATACATTCAGTAGACTATGTTGCTGATGATCTGCACTTTTTAATGTGGATATTGTGGGGAATGCATTGAAGTTGTCTTCATGCAAACTTCGAAAGCGGTGAAGGTATTCAAGGCAAATTTTTGCGAAGTATCTAAAAAGAATGAAGGAGTATGTAACAACAAGCGCTTTAAGCTTAAAATCTCAACAATACGTCATTTTATAGAAATTTACAATACATTTTGAAAGGCCTTTATGCTCATACAATTCCATAGGACGTTAGCTAGCAAAACTTCTTCAAGGGTTCAAAGGCCACGAAAAAGACCAAATTTTTATGTGTGTCAGAAGCGTAATGGTAAGCGGTGCGCCACCGTTTTCGTATGGATTTCCTACTCTTTTGGTAGAAAGCTTGGACCAAGATGATCGCTTATGTAAATGTCTATTACTAGACATCAACACAAAGAAAACCTAGCTGCACCAAAACACTTTCAAGTTGGGTTGTGGAACGACTTAATCAATACTTGGTCATATTACTCTACTAGCCTATATACTTACATCGAGTTGAGAAAAAACGAAAAAAGACTGCTGTATACAGTTAATTATTCTCAATGAAATTTTCTCTACAGTACCACAAGTTGAAATAAACTTACTTCTTTAAATCCGTGATCATTCACGAATAAAACCGATTGATTCACCTTATTCATGCGTCATTATTTCATCTTTGTTTCATGAAAACGTTTTTTGTAAGCTTTATGCTTTTATATTTATTATTAGAAAAGATTGAAATAGCTCAAAATAAGGCAAACTGAAGAAACATAGTCACAATATTCAGCGTATAAGACTCCACAAATATCATAGGTAGGTAATCTGCAATTTTAATTAAGTTTCCCGACTTGGCCATTTTCTAATTTTGGGATACTATGGCACGAAAATTTTCACCAGTCAATAAATAATTTTTCAGTCGGCTTTATTTGGCATGGTGAGTCTCTAACTGAATTTTAATAAGTCGTCTAACTTGATTATCTAAAAGCAAGATAATTCAGTGTAACGATGTTAGTAAAGCTGATACAATATCTTTCAGAAGATCTTTGGTCCAAAACTTCACTAATGATGTTGTAGACATCGTTTCGATTTGCTGCATTTTCTGAATATTGACATTGTTATTGTGTATCTTTGAAAACGTACATTAAGGTAAGTATGGATGACAATTTTTGAACTTCGTTTTATAATCGAAACATCTGCGTGGTTTAAAATTGTGCATGTAGATGAGAAACTATAAAAATGCAAACAAAATGACAGATAATAATAATAATACTCGCTTGGCAATTTAAATTTTAAATTTCAGACTGCCAGGGCAACGTAATAAACAATTTAAGCTAAAACTTTTCGTAGGTGCCACTGACGCACGTTTTAGATTATCATATATTTCCAACATTATCCTTATAAGTTAACATAAAATGAATAAATATAATAATATATTATTCAGCCATTTGTTAACCTTCTGACAATTTTCTTGGGGAAAGATAATACCGTAGACTATATTGGCGACGTCTATAAACGTTCTAGTAGCACAGATGAGGTACAGTAATATCGCGACTTCCCCCATTGACGTGTTTGTAGACTATTGTTTTCATTTTTATTTGCATCTCTATTCAGGATGTGACGGTTGCAAATAATGAAAATGTTACGTCATTTAAATAAGGTTTTTTTTATTAACCATTGGTGGTAAAGATCCTGAGTTCAACTGATTAGACACTGATCCATTACCCATTGTTATTTATGTTGCAGGTCGTAATAAAGACATAGTTTAACTTTCGTTTAGTTTTTACGGATTCTTTAAAGCCGTTGAGCATCCTCTTGAAAATCATTCCACTACCGACTATGACTCCGCTGACGCTTACTCTGGCCCTGTCTAGTATGATATCATTGATTACTCCGACAGGTGAGAACTTCCTTTTAAAACAAAAGTGTTCGTATCAAAAGTTTTTAACCCTTAATGTTTATTACCACAAAGTAAAAAAGTCAATTTATAACCTTCCAAAAAGCGATCACATAGACTACATCAAACAGTTCGGTTGGTTCGCCTTATGGGAGAATCTGGTGAATCGCCTATCGAGGGAAAATTGTTAATAGACGCTGTCTTTTTGCCTATTTTAACAACTATTCCACACGTTCTGTGTGTGTACATTTTCAGTGGCCAATGTTTTGTTGAAGCTCTTTGCAAAGTTTATCGGTTTTATGTGATAAAATTAAATGCATGTATGTAATAGTTGCCGAAAACTACGTCCTAATAGGTGTTTCACCTCGCCGGGTTTGAGAGAAAAATGCAAGTTCGTGAGTGGTTTTCGTTCTTGCTCAGCCTAGCCTATATCATGCAAGCAAGGCTTTACGGCGTTACATGGCCTCCCCCTTCATTCAGGAGAATTGTGGTTTGGGAGAATTCGATGACTGTTCAATGACTGCAGTGAGACTCTAAGATTCAATGTGGTTATAGCCTACCAATATTGAATCGTTGTTAAATTTATGATGGATCAAAGTAATAACTGAATTTTATTTGCTACAGGCAAATTTAAAGATATTTATTAACAAACATGATCTGTGTATAACTTCATCTGATATTGCTTCTGAATATAGGTACTCAAGGAAGAAGGTCTTACATCATGTAATTAATCAAGTTATTAAATTTTAAGAATTATGTTGCAGAATATGACAAACAAATGTCCGAAAAAAAACACTCATGAAACCTAAGGTATTCTTTCACCCATCGAATTAGCAGTTAGCTATCTATCAAAGGGTCCTGTGAATGTGTATTGCGGTGTCTGGTGACGTAAAACATGAACAACATCTGAAAGTCAACCCCCATGGTGTATCCAAATGCTTCAATTTGTACATGGTATGGTCAATGTAGTCTATTTGAGTTAGTTCTGATGGATTACGTATGCTTAACGAACAACTAACCTTTCTCATCAAGAAGTTTATTAATCTAAACGCAATCAGTGTATGCACTCACTGTGTTCGTAGTGTGTTGAAGCTTTTCAATTAAAAAAATTTGTTATACTGTTCTTTCTGATTTCTATGAATAAATGTTTAAAACAGTGAATTCACCGGTCTGTTATGTCAAGGATGGCCTAGACGAGCGGACCACCAAGCTTTTACGTACTAGCTGTGTACAAAAAGACGGCAAGAAGCCAGACATGATGATACTCGATTTCACAGTAGAGTTTCCTCTAACTGGTAAATATCAATTTGCTCCTTTATTTCTATATGTTTTTCATACGAGGTATACATGATATTAATTTTAATTGTTCCCTATCTTTTGTTTGACATGGATGAAAAAGAAAGCTCTTCCATGAAATAGGTTCTTGTACCCTAAGAGACCCGCGAGGTGTACTACATATCTATGAACCATCTGATCATGGCTTTGTTGTTAAATGGACCATACAAACAAGCAGGAGGTCCCGGTTGAGTTTGAGGGTTTGGATACTTACGACCAAAATGTCTTTTTTGAGACCAGTGGTTTGAGGCTACGGTTGTAAATATAGTTTTTATTTCAAGATTTCTTCTCTCGTAGCCGTTCCAAAGTTGTCATAAAAATTTTTAGATTTTATTTAAGAACATATATGCTGTGGTTTCGGAGATTCTGCTAGGGGAAAGGCAAGATTTGTCAAACATAAATCGTGTTGATGAATATTGAACGAAAGTCTTGAAACATGTGCTCATTTCCCATTTGTAAGTGACAAAGGCATATATGATTGGGTGCAAAAGAGCATGTAGATATCATTTTCGTAAATGAATTTCGTAGATGAATTTCCCAGATGTATCCACGTTCAAAAATCATTCTTCCAATCTATTTCTCCGCTTTGAAATGCTGTATTCCTTCTTACGCCAATATTCACAACAACAATTTCAAACCTTAACCAAGCACGAATTATTGTAGGAGAGTATTGAATGAAAAGGAATCTAAAAAAAAAAATTGGAAGACTGTAAGTGATTATTTATAAGAAAATATATATATATATATATATATCCTGTACTAACGGCCTTTACTTGGTATGTTGCCATAGTATGTGCACGTTTATTTCCACTACAGCTGTGTCCTACTGTTTGAACCTACTCAAGTCTTCAAGTATCAATAGATCATTCGAGAGACTTTTCGTATAAAATGCAAGACTCGATGAAAATTAACGATTTGTGGGAAGCATGTTGACATTTTTTCCATTCTCGTCTGTATTTTGGCTGATTGTCTTAGATTTAGCAGTAAACAATCAAATTACGGAAACGAAAGTAGCAAGGCCGCCAGGTTGGTATCCTAACTTTTTTCGAATGTGGCGACACGCGATCGTCTGTCTGTATTTATAGAATATTTATGTGAAAAATGCAATTGACCAATTTTTCTGTTATACGTTGTCTCTCACATTTTTCTCTATTTAAGGTCTGTAGACATGTAAATGTCATGTTATTTGATGTAAAAAGCATTAAAAATGATAAAAATAGCCGCAATTCCAATTAAAATCCAGGAAATATTGACCTCTTTACAAGGTACTTACTGTTTTTTACCTACATCATGAGCTAATTATGCAAATTTGTGACGTACAGGGAGGGACATGGCAACTGGGTGTAATGTCATCCTTTGATAGTTTAGCCTTCATTTCAAGAACACCTGTAATTTTGGGATACCCCGAGGGGTTAATTTTGGAAGTAGCTATTTAGTTGTTTGGAAATATCCACACTGAACACCAAACTAGAAGCTAGCTTTTAAGTAATTAACAGATAATTTATGAAGGATTAACAAAAGAAATACAGACACTGTGCAACACTCCACATCATATTTTTGCATAGCTAATGAACAATTCCCACAAATGGTCAAACTTTGAAGAGAAATATCTTGAGAACGGTAAAGGATATTCAAATATTTCTAACGGATTTTTTAACAGGGGATCTTAATCTAGCTTTTTTGAGTAGAAAAAACTGAATTTATTACATATCCACAGACCTTTTTATGAGGGCTAAAGTCAGCATTATTTTTTAGAATCTGTTATGGCACAAATTTTTAAGGAACTGTGCTACCCAGATAGATATCTACCTACCTAGATAGTATCTAGAGTTTTTTTTTCGCCAGGGCTGAATTTAAACACACTTTATTTTCTCCATCACATGGTGGACTATGCAAATATTTTTACATCACTCTTTCCTCATTTTCATTCTTTTTTACATGTACTCTAAGTTTTGTACAAATTGTTAGAGGATTCAGGGATCGACGATGATTCTATAAAACTGGCCTTTACTTCCATTCAGAAGAGTACCAACCATCCGTGTATTTCACAACATAGAGGGGATACTTCTATTGTTAATTCAGGTACTAAACGGTACATTTTATAATTTCTACATAAGAGCATCTTTACGAATTAGATATGAGAGGCGATTCAGATTTTAAACCTCCCTCGGATTTTGATAATTAGCTTCTTCAAATTTGGAGATGAAATGAATATTTAAAATGTGAATCATTTTTATACCTTTGTAATGTCTTATAAACTTTTCAATGAAACCAATGTTTAATTGTAATGATATTCTGATCACAAACAGTCTATGTTTCTCAGGTGAAGAATATACAAACTACTAAGTCCTGTAGTATGCAACTCTACGTTAGTGCCATCTTTATGGAGTGGTCTTTGTGAAACTGTAAACCGTAAATGTTATGGTGTTTTCTTTTACGTAACCACGCGTCTATTGAAGTTTATAGTTTTACTCGTTCTGCAATTGCTTGGAGGAAAATTCTTTCGGACGAATAACTTTCTCCCTCAAATTCTGTCCTAATTTCCCGTTAATTTCCTACGGGCTTGTCAGTTTGTTCAAGTATGTTCCATCAAATGGATATTAATGATTAATAAAGTCAAAAGAGCTAGGTGTAAAATTTATTTGAGGAGATTTTCACCGAAAAGTAAAATGATAAAGTGAGTATAACAGAGGACACAAAATTGTGTCCTCTTTAAAAAGACGTGCAACATTTTGCCACACATGAATAACTTCACATGAGGATTTCAAATACGTATTACAGGAGATTATTGAATAGGCCTTCTATTCTACTCACTCTCTAAAAAGGCAGCTACTATGCCTGTGATGCCCGAACTCTCTAAACATATCAAAATTGCTATGAGGAAATTTTTTCAACATTTTACTTTCCTAAGACAACCCCCTGAAAAAGGTCAGGATGAAGCAATGGATAGAATTATGTTGGGTTGCCCCGACCAACTAAACTCATTCTTGGTTATTTAAGTATCGTTTTTTGTTCAAACTTCCATAATGGAGCAACCTGGATCCTCATCAAAATCTTCATGGCATCTAGAGGGAGTTACCCAATGGGCTACTTCTCCGTACTTTTTAGATAGTTTTCTAGACCATGATGCATCCGGTAAGTGTAAGATATTGTAGGTGTTGTTAAACTCTTGACCCTTATAATGGTAGTCATTTATAATTTAAGCTGGCAAATAATGAATCAATCAGGTAACTGTTTCTTCGAACTATGTTTCACACTCAGGAATCTTTCATTAAGCGCCCGTTTCTTTGATTTATTGTTGCATGATTATCAACAGCATTTTGATGAAATAGTGGTCAAGAAGAAAAGGAAGTTTTATATTATATTAAAGTAATAAGGTAATACCTGTGTATAAGTCTGGTTATTCGAATATTGTTCCAAATTATCGTCCTGTGTTAGTTTTACCAGCTATTTCTAAGATCTTTGAAAGACTTGTTTATAACAGATTGTTTAATTTTATTAATAGGAATAACCTCTTATATGCTAAACAGTATGGTTTCAGGGAAACTCTACACTCTACATATATGGCTGCCTTAAAATTTGTGGATGATATTGTATGTAATTTGGATAAAAGGGCCTCCATCGTAGCTTTATTTAATGACTTATCAAAGGCCTTTGATACCATCAATCATAGTATTTTACTCAGAAAATTATATAGGTATAGAGTAGGGGGGTTGGCACATAATTGGTTTACAAGTTATCTCACAAATAGACAATAATTTGTCCGTTACAATGGTAGAGATTCTAATACTAAGGAAATTACTGTCGGTGTCCCACAAGGCTCTATACTGGGACCTTTACTTTTGATATTATATATTAATGATATGTACAAATCGTCAAAACTACCTAAGTTTGTACTGTTTGCTGATGACACAAATGTCTGTCGTCACAACTATTATTAGAATTAAACCGTGTAGCTGACTGGTTATCTGCTAACAAGTTATCGTTAAACATTAATAAAACAAAGGTGTTGGTTCTTGACAACAGTAGAGGAGATAATCAACAATTCATCTTCAATTTCAAAGGTACCATAATAAAAATAGTAATTTTACAAATTGTTTAGGTATTACAATTGACAGTAAGCTTTCTTGGAAGAATCACATAGACAATGTCGCAAAATCCGTTTCTAGAATGGTTGGTGTTATAAGGGGAAGAGATAAAGTGATACAACCTTTCACACGAACACGGTTTGCTCACGCTCATGTGGGAAGTTTTGGTGTACACTTCTGGAATTTCCTTGATGCTAAATTACGAAATTCCCTCAATATTAATTTGTTAAAGAAGTACTCGAAACAATTTCTGTTCTCCTTATATCTTTTTTATTTTGTTACTTGTGTATTATGAGCCTTAAATTCCTTACGATTCATTGCTGCAATTTTCTGTACCTAGCTGCCTAAGACAATTTTTGACCGTATTTTGTAACGTGTCGCTCTATTTCCATTGCATCCTTCTGTGTTTGCATCTCAAGCAAACAACATTCGCGCTAATCCCGATTCAGCAGATTCAAAGTATAAAATTGACGTGACAGAAAAGACGGTTTCTGCCCTACCTTCGGGTTACAGTGGAAAACATTTTGCAGGCTACTTAGCTGCCTTCGATTTGTCATATTCATCTTCCACTAACTATGAAAGGAAATACAATCACATTGCTTTCTTTACAGTATTGACTCTGTGTTTTTCTCTTCCTCTATTCCAAGAAAGTGTTCCTATCTATCTCTTTACGTTTCTAACGGCTCTCCATTTAGTATGCTTACATATAAGTTGGATTTCCAAGGAACATTAGATCCCCATCATTTCCCCAACAGCTGTTTGTTTGAAGGTTTTTTCGCAAAACATTTTTGAACAGGTCCCAACTGACTGAAACAGGCTGATGGAATTCGAAATTACTTTTCATTGCGCACCCTTTATTGAGAATGGTGACGACTTAAGTAGGAAGATTAATGTCTCCAAATTACCTGTGTCTGGAAAAGTATTTCAATATGAGCCCTTGTAACCCTGTCTGCGATCCCAGTAACGGAGAGAGACACCCCGAGGCCGACCCTATGAACCCCATGTTCAAAGGGTGGGCTTTGCGGTCTAGTGGTGCTTCTAACGCCCTTGTCTTAGTGAGATTTAAATTACATTATCTGCTAAGACCATATCCAGGCTTAATTAAACCTGTCATGTACTTTGTAATTGCGTTTGTAAATCATGTAGTGGAACTTGACATTGTTTAAATGATCTTTGAGAGAACGAACTTCAAGGATAATTTCCATCTCTTAATTATATCTTTTAATTATGTTACATTATCTTGTCGCAAGAACCAATTAAAAGAGATGTTCTTTCCCCCATCAATGAACCATTCGTTTACATTCCTAAGTTACATGATTAAACGGGTATTTTTTCCTTGTCCTTTTGATTTTGTGAAAGAAATGAAGCATTAGCCATGTACTCGAATGTGCCAGAGTATTTCAGGTAAATTAACTCAATGCTTATGTGCTTTTCCTCATCTCTTTAATTTTTATTTCAATACACCTGGATGGTTGTATATATTCTCTGTTCTCAGTTCAGACTACACTTGCACACCATTGGGGCTCTTCATCGGAATCGCTATCAGAGTGTTTTCTGGACGTTGCAGAGCAGTCCATTTCCTCGGTCTCTTTTGAATATGGCGGAAACCTCACTTTTAAAGGTTACGTGTATTTCTGTGTTATTTAAAGTTGAGCTAGTGCAATGATACTGTTGTTTTTAGTACAGATTTTGTCAAACGTTAAGCTTTGTAAACTCGGGATATTTTTCATATCTATTGACCATATTTGCGACAAGTGGTCATTGCTATACCTTTACATTTTGCAAGATATAAACATCCCACACAATGAAGAGTTGGTCTAACATTCTACAGCACAGTCATCTGTGAAGAAAAATATTTGTAGGGATAGAGATTGATACCCGTGTAGCACTTAGGGGAGAAAAACCATGACTTGCAATGTGCGGTACAAAGAACCGTTCTTCCTTTTAAAGAAAAAATGCGGTGGAGAGCTACTACCTAATTTTGTTGAAAAAGTCATGTTCAATAAACACTTCTAAAAAAAACACGTTAATTATAATTTTGTTACATTTCAAGCAAAATTTAGACTTTTAGTCATTTTAATTTAATATACGTTTGAACACATATGGGTCTATCCTACTTTTAACAACAAAAGTAGCGTGGCAATCGCTATAAGGTAGTGTATTATAACTACAGGCCAAACTTAGCATGAGCATCTTACAGCTCCCTGGCATGAGGCAGTATCCTGTCCGTAAACAATTAAGTGTTACAATCACAAGAGTCCATACTATTCACATCTCTCCCATGTCATACAACGGCAAGTTACAAATAAGAAAAGACCGGTTGAGTCTTACACTCTTATGTACTAGAATGAATTACAGCTACCTTCAGTTAAGTCATATTGGGAGCATGGAGTTTTACATAAAAATTCGGCACTGAATGACTTAATAACTGAAATTTAGCTGGAAATTCTTATTTTTGGTTTGCTTTTGGTGTACGATTTCTCAGAGCTCTACTATCCCTACTTAAATTAGTGTACCCGGTATCCTATTTCATACATGTCTCCTTTTCATCATATGACTCCAGGGCCGTAGCGAGCGGGGGGCATGGGGGTGTCACACCCCCAATATTTGGTTGTCGTTGGCAATTTTTCGGTCTGTCGCAAAAACAAAAAGGGAGAGGGGAAGGAAAAGAGGAGGAAAAGAGGAGAGGAGGAAAAGAGGAGAGAAGAAGGGAAAGGAGAGGGGAAGGGAGTGAAAAGGAAGACGGAGAATGGAAAGAAAAAAGAGAGAGAAAAAGGGGGGAGAGAAAGAGAGAACGGAAACGCGCGGACAGCCTGTTATCGGCTATTTCGACTTTCGGTTCTTCATTTAATTGGCCCATTCAAGTTGAAGGCCCGCCCGCAAATTCATCATGCATGTGACGGCCGAATCAATGGCCCTCGGTGTAATTGGGCGAGTGACCGAGCCAGTCGGCAACTCTGGGAAGAAAAGTAAATTTAAGGCTTCCGTATAGGCACGCTTTTTCGGGTCATATGACCAGTGTTTTAGCCAGCCCTATTTGTGCAACAATGTTGCATTAACGGCAACAAATGTCGCACAAAAAAACCGCCAAAAAATCTGACAAGCAAATTCTACGCGGGTGTAAAGTTTGCAGAATCAGCCTCACCAGAATAATTTGCCAGTGCCATACTGCCAGCATATCATATTTATCTGCTTTAATTGCAACATGACTTCCTAATTCACAAGCCCTTATTTTAACCTTGGAGCCCCACTACACTACTTTTATCTCGAAGTTCAGAAAGTGGACTAATTTCGTGCATAACGTCCGCTGCGCAGTATGTTTACGTAGTAAAATATTTGTACCAAGATATTTTGGTTCCTCATTAGGGCAGATATACACTCAAATATTGCACCATTTGCGATCTAGGCATCTTTTAAATTTCAAAAATTTTCCCTGTCGCGCGTGTCTTCCCTTCACTACAAACTCAGGCGTTCAACTTTTGAACACCAAAATGTAACCGATATAGAACGCATCAGTGGCGTAGCAGGGGCATTGAGCCATCACCCCTCACTGATGCCACTTTTTTATTTAGTTCCTTAAAACACGTAACTTTTTAAACAAATTCTAATTCAAAACATAGCATATGTGGCACCAGTTTGCATGTAAGGACACCTAATTTTTCAAAACTTTTCAAAGGGGAGGGGGAACCTCCTTCCCATACACACCTCCTCCAGGCCAGCGATCACACGACATATTGCATGCCCCCCTTGAGAGAAACTCTGGGTACGCCACTGAAATGAATCTGGCATACGAAGCATATTGGCCTATTTTGAACACTTACCGTATTTGAACGCCTGACGAGTCTAGTGTTCAATTGCTAAACGCATAGTGCTCAAATTCCGAAAGTCAGGTTCAGCTCCTGAAGTATTGTGGCATGACGGGAGGGATAGACTAACACAAATTATTAGGAATCTTTGCATTGATTAATGTATCATGAACCAAAATATACCTGTCTTGGGACTTAATTTTTTATCCAGAAATATGCTACCTCAGAGCTTCCGAGGGCTTCGTCCCCTGGCCCCCACCGGGGCTTTGCCCCTGGACCCCACCAGGGGCCTAAAGGCGAGCCCCTGGACCCCACCCGCTGAAGCTCGTGCTTCGCGCTGATATTACGCATCACCAGATCTGTCGGCAAAACGTGATCTCTACACTTCCAAAGGTTACACCTTCGCTACGCTACTGTATGACTCGGATGTTGACAGTTTGGGGAAGAAATGTCCTTAACACACCTCAACAGTTCGGCAAACATTAAGCAATCCTCTTTGATTAAATTTTCTGTTCCTCGAAGATTATGCGCAATTTGCTATCAAATCTATAACGACATTTGACGTGGGATAACTTAAATTTTCTGTCTGGGTGTATGAAGTAGGCGTTGTAGGACCAGCATAAAGAAAGAATTGTGTATACACGTTTCTTTTTTAGTAACACCAACCAAATTGCAGACTTTTCCATTCATTTTGTCATGTTAAACTCAATGTCTGTTACATCATGTGAGGAGGCAAATGTAGGTATGCACCCAGAAGTTTTTAAATTAAGGATGTCTTTTCAATTTCAGGACAAGATACTCTGCAATATTTATTCGTCTTTACGTTTATTGACGTGTATTGTTTTGACACTGATGTCAGACAAATTAGCATCGGAACAAAATCTAAGACAGGATCATCGGGGAGAATCTTTTTCACATCACAGAATGCTAGCGATATTTATTTTGTCCTCGGACCAGAAGAGGGCCGTTTTTTTCAGCTTCCAGATAGCTATCAAAGACCACATAAAGATGACTCAGGTTTGATATTAAATAGTACTGTGGTGGTGACAGCTAATGACAGTGTTGTCGTGTATGCTTATCAGGGGTGTGCAAGTGGCTATGGGAAGCAAGCATCCGCCTTTCAAGTTCTCGAAAGACAGAGGCTTGGAACAGACTACTGGGTTTTGACACATTCCAGAAATAAAGACACACACCTTGGAATAGTCGCTGTGGAGGATAACACGACAGTAGCAATATCTTATAATCATGCAATCAACGGGAACGTTGAAATAAGCAAACAAGATATTATGTTGAACAAGTATGTCACATTTTATCTTGTGTTACCTTTTGACGCTACTGGTACACACATCACGTCCAACAAAAAAATATCAGCCATTATTGGGGTTAAGTCAATTATTTTACCCGCAGGGTCAACGAATACTGAACCCTTCTGTGAAACTTTGGAACCAACTTCCACCTGGGGAAGAGCGTTCTCAGTTGCTCATTTTCTCGGTCCAGATGAAAGAAATGATTACATAGTAAAGTTCATGTCAGCGGTAAATGATAACAATGTTTACTGGAAGCAAGGCTCTTATGAAAATGTAACGACACTTCAACAAGGACAGTCAACGGAACTGTTAGTGACGGCAAATATGACGGAAGTGTTGGAGATAAACTCTTCAAAAGATATTGTTGTTGCCCAATTTGCCACGAAAGGTGTGCCTGCTTTTACCAATCCAGCAATGACGTTTATTCCACCACATAAAGACGGTATTGGAGAGGAAATATTTTTTCCCTATATTTGATTTATCCTTTAAAGGGAACGTTACAAGTTATTTGACTGTATGGGTACCCATCACGGAACAACACGCAGACCTAAGTCTTGATGGCATTTGCACTGACTGGCAAATACTTGGGGGACACGTTTCTGGTTGGAAGATTTTCAAAAAATCGCTGAAGGCGGGTTCTCATATTTTGAGGATTAAGAAAGGCTTTAAAGTTAGAGCAATGGTTGTTTCCGCCGCTAAATTACGATCGTTTGCCTATCCAGTCGCATAGAGTTACAGGGTCACTTTTGTGTAAGGTTTGAAATAACTAATCATCTCTTCATAGAGGTGGTGCCTTATGGTAATTTATATCAAACTTGTAATTATAACTATTTTATGCCTTCTAACTTATGATAAAGACCTTTAAGTTATGTCTTACATGTTCTGTAGTGCTGGGACAATTTTTCAACTAGAACAAATTTAGACTTGGTTTGAATGACTATTCCTCCCTGTAACATTGTAAAGTTGTGACCCCATGATAATAGCATTTGGTAGGTGACATTTTGTATTCGATTCACCTTACATACAACGTCCCAGCACTTTTCGCTTCTACAACTTTTCTTACCTTCGGATTACAAAGCGATGATAATTAGCCTTCCCACGTCCTGAAAGTGGGTGTGAGTTGTGACGACCTTCCAAATATGGCACACAGCATTCATTTCATTAAACAAGAACGATTCAAATTTTACGGTTCATCCGTCAAACATGTCACCATTACTTCTCATAAGATTTTTCGAAGTACCGCATTTAGAACATACACGAACAATCCCAAAAAGTTTGCGTGTCTTTCTCAACGGCCTTTAAGTCATTGGCTGTTCGTTTCAAAGAAAATAATGCCAGATAATTAATCATTATTTCCATAAAGTAGGCCCCTCCTTCTTTAAGCAGTATCTAACCCATGCGCAATTGACTCAACTTAAATTTGTCAGTTCTTCTCGTCCCTTTCCCCATGCAAATTAAGCCTTGAGGCAAAACAGCTAAACCTAAAATAGTACGCACAATAAAGCTGAGTTTAAGATGTAGGTGGGTGATTGATACAAACTGTTCTCAATACAAAGTATTTAGTTACCAGTATCTTGTTAATGTTCACAAAAACGAAACAGGAAATTGTGATTGCAATAGATATTTTACTCTGGTCTATCCATTAAAAAGTGTTATTCAACCATCATTCTCGACTGCAGGGAAGCAAAACGTACATGAGGAGTTAACTGTCAGCACTGTTGGCATTTCTGTGTAATTTTTCACAGGCTTTTGCTTGTAATCCGAGAGGAAAGAGTTCCTGTGAGTTTATGAAAATGGCCTCAGCAATTGGTCTTTTAATGTGACCAGATCCAAGAACAACACGAAATCTGCATCATATTTGCGTTCCTTAGATGTCTCTTTGTATTAGGCTGTTCCCAATTCGTCACTGGTTGGCATTGGTTGGCATAGAGCATGCGCAACAACACATGCGTGTATGTTCGGTGTTGCGCGTCTAAAAGCTTGTGCGATTGCACGCAGAAAGTAGACGAATTGGAATCTACTTTGCATTATGACGACAGTGTAATTGCACCTTACAAACTTTTTACCGACACGCAGTGATTTCTTTGTTTGTAAACAGTGAATGAGTCTGTATTTAACGGTTTTTGGGTCTCCACAGTCGTTCAGCAAAATGAAATCATAAACATGTCACAATATTAAGAGGGAGTGAAACACATTACAGAAGTTTCTGATGAAACCCGATTTGTACTATTTCAATACAGTTTTGTAGTAAGTGAAGGGTCCCCTTGTTAGAAAGTTTTTTTTTTATAAACAAGTAGCACACAGAGTAGCCAAAGGCAACAGGATATTCCCGGGGGAATTTCCGCCCCTGGAAAATTCTTGAAAACGAAAAATAATTATTACCTTACTAGATATCCCACCCCTGAAAATATCACTAAGGCTATGTCACTCCCTACAACATATTGTCTGGCTATCACAGTATTTATCGTACGCAGCTTCAACACCTCAATGACGATAGATGTATCAACTGCTTTTCCTGTAGGAAAAAAACGTCCTGAGATCCTCGTTTTAAGAAGTTAAGACTATATTTTGTTTGTGTCTTTATTCTTAGAGACCCCTAGATGTTTACGCAAATCTTGGGATATAAACTAGGGGTACAAGAAAAAAAGCATCAACAAGTCTGCCTTTTGTTTTTGCGTAACAATATAAGAAATTTATTGGTCAGCACTAAGCTGATATGCTGCGAAATCCCAATCAATGGTGAAATAAAGTAAAATTCATGCACTAAACAACATTTTGATAATACAATTATACTATTTACATTAAAGAAACAAACATAATCGAATATCGAATCATTTTAGACATTATTTCATAGATCAAAGAGAACACAAGAAAATTAAGAAATGAAAATAGACTTTGCATCAATAGCACCTCTGCAATCGTTTTAGAGATGTTTATGCCACCTCTCTAATTTCTAATTGAGTTATCAATACGTGAAATAAAATATCTCAATTTATCTCTTCAGCAGTGTCAATTAAACTATCTAATTATAAAAGAATTCCCCGTGCAAAAGTGTATTGTTTGCCCTGGTTTACCCTTTTGATGTGACTTTTCAATTAAAGTTAGTTAGTTAGATAAGGTTTTACGGCGCAGTTCCTAACCAATTGGTTTAAGTCGTGCCGGCCACGGCCTTTTTTCCAGTTGTGGCGCACTGGCTTGTTTTCCCTACTCCATTGCTTATGCTGAGCACCAAGCACAAAGGCAGTAGGTTCCATTTTTAAACTCTTTGGTATGGCCCGGCCAGGATTCGAACTCCCGGCTGCAAGTCGGATGCTCTAACTACTTGACCATACAGTCGGTCTGACTTTTTAATGAAAGACATACACTCGCCACCCCAAGGTATATTCTTAGTGTAGGGGATCAAAATTCTCAGTTGGTGAATACTCTTTGATTGACAGCAAGGTTTAAAAATTCAAAAGATGCAGAGTAGCTTACATTTCACACAATGCAGAAAGAGTGTTTGGATTACACATTAAAGCCTTGCAAACTCATTACGACATGGCCTTAAGCAATAAAATAGGTTTGTGTCTGTGCAAGGAGGAGCATTGTACAGTTATGGGAGGAGGTACAAGTTGCATAGTTGGGAGAATTGGGACTGTCTGGGATGACGAGAGCTGTCTTTAAGGCTGATGGAATAAATCTGTTCTTTTCAACAAAGGTCAGAAGGATTTCCCAGCATTTGGTATTAGCTTGTTGAATGTTAAATCGCTCGTGTTGGTTGCCTTAAATTTTTTAAGTTCTTTTAACTAATCATCTCATCTATAATTATTTTCCCCTGGATTCTCCTATCTCTTATTTGTTTCCTTGACCTGCACTGACATTAGTTTGATGAGTATGATCTCAAACTACTTTCCGTTCACTCAGTGGTCCCTAGTACAATTGTCAATGTAATGGCGCACGTTTCTATTCCAAGCATGGTCACTTTCTTCAAGGTCAAAATTGTGACAAATGCATTTATTACGAGTACCATGTCCCTTTAATGACCCTGATGTTGATCACTACTTATAATTCAATTTTTTACTGTGTGGCGATCAGACTTACATGCCATTTGAGAGCTTCATTTAGCTAAGACCTTAGCCCAGTTTAAAATTGAAGTGGCCCTCTTATTTTTGCCTCTCGTTGACTTGTATTGCGTTGTTTTTAATTCGAGTTCTGACTAAATTTACACGTTAGCGTGACTGTCCTAACGTTTAGATGACGCACCGCGTGGCTAGCTTGACGATAGGATAAGCAAATGTCATGAACTCTAAGGCCCTTAGTGTTAATATCATTTTAAAAGGAAATCGGTCATATGCCTTGACTTTGGCTACTACCAGTAGGAGAAAAATCTACGTATAAGAATGGCAGCACTTTGATACTTGACTACTCGCCATTTTCGGGGACACGTTTGGTGGGTGTGAAATTACTTGTCCTAGTTATCTTCGTATAAAAGATTGATGGGTAAATGACGAACACCTCAAGAAATTTATAACGTTTCTATACTTCTATACTAAACTTTCTATACTTCTAAACTTAACTTGTTCTGCATATTCATAATTAAAGGCCTTCTGATGTTCTTGCTTGTTAGGTTCCTTTAAGACAATATTTTCAAGCTGAAGCTTTACGTAAAGTGATGCAATGCTATAATTTTGAACATTTGAAAACAAAAGTGTAAAGTAGCTTATAATAGTCATTAAACAGTATTGGTCCCTAAAATAAATGATTCTCATGTGAATTGTGAAACTGTGCTCTTACGTTATCAATAGTTTAAGAAATCAAACCAAAGCTGGTTGCTTATATTTGAGTGTTGACATTATAAAAATTCAACTTTATTTTTCAGTCCTGAAAAGTCACTTTACTAAATTGTACCTATCATCTTTATCGTGATTGAAAAGTGAATATATCTTATTTGGAAGCTTTTAAATCAATGTGCATGATTTTTGAAAAATAGGTTTTATTTATGAATCCTCGCATGTTACTCTAGATCTCTTACTAAGTTTATTCAACGGTTGTACTAATCCTCGCAGGTTGCTGTAGATCCCTTACTAAGTATATTCAATGAATCACAGCATATATATAACATTGAAATGATCCATCTTTAAAGATTCTAGTGGATCTTGGACACTCCTTAGATGCAATGAAATGTTGAAAAGAAGGAGTGTGATTTGATCATTGAAATCTCTTATTTCAAGACGTGTAAATGATGAGACAAAATAGAGTAAGAGTATGTTTCTGCAGATTCACTGTTGTTGGCAGTACTGTGAAGCAATCCAATAATCGGAGGAGTCTTATGAATATGTAAAATTAAAAGTGAAAGCCTCAAAGCGAGATAGTATTAATACTATATCTGTACAGTATTGTGAATCTTGCCCTTTTGTGAAGACATAGGGTACCAAAAATTATGCACAAGCCCTTTAGTTGTTTGTTTCCTTCGTTACATTTGAAATATTGCATCGGTGATTGCTAAACTTGAGATGGTGTTGTCAGTTCGTGAGATTCACAATTTTGAAATAATGTACTTTTTCTACAATCGGAAGGGAATTGGTCATGAGCGCCGATATTTTGTCTATTTTACCCACAATTCCAAGCGTTCTTTTTGTACATTATCCCCCTGCAAAATTTCCTTGTCTAATGTAATGAAAATAAATGTTTATTCGGTTACGTAACGAACCCTCGTCAGGCTCGGATGCACTTCGGGAGCTAACCGACATACGACCCTTTCCCCTACCCACAGGTATTTTCTCAAAACGTTATTATCGAGTTTGTTGCTCATTAAAAAGCTTAAATAGTCTTGGCTATTGCCATAAGGTGCTCAAAACAAAGGATATCTTGTAACAGGAGTTCCGCGAGGCAAGTGGAGGAGTCCAGTTTACATTTAAGCCCTCACCTAAAGACGACATGTTATGGGTCACTAAATAATGAGAATTTCATAACATGAAATCATTTCAAAGCTTTGCGAAAGATTGCTTAAGTTTGTACAAAGGCTACCTTAGCCACCGTACATAAAACATTTCTCTCAGGGAAGAGGGGACACCCTTTTCTCGTTGTTTTCGACTCTTCCCAAAACTAAGATTCCATGTCTAGTCAGCAAAATAAGCTATGCTGGCAAATTTGTTGTCATAAAGACTGTAATTGTCCAGAATGATCACAACGATCATTCCCTGAGCGAGGTGACAAAGGCCAAGCATCCCCTCGGGTGGCAAATATCATAACTACGTCAACAGTTTTCAGGACCTAGCTGCATCAATGCTTCAGTCTGAAATATTGTACCTGTGTTTCTAAGCTTTTGAAGATATTCCTTGTGTATGTGTGGAAATAAAACATCAAACAGGAGTTTTTTCACCAAACGCAAGATTTCTGCCACTAAGTGTGTACTGAGCAACTGCTCAATCATCTTTTTGATTCCTCGCAGAACGCGTAAAGGATCTATGCAATTACCGGTATATGTGTGTATGTAAGTAGTTGTGACGGTTGGATTGTAAACACGATATCTGAAGATAGCACTTATACTTCTCATACTTGGGATATGGATTTTTCATATTGAGAAAAACATCTCTAATTTTTTAAGGAGGTTAAAGGTCATGTGAGGTTATCAGAGGTAAAAATACGGAATGTAACTGTTCAGAATTAAAAACAAATACCTTGAAACAATGAAAAATGTGTTCCGGATAGGGTCTCGCTGGACGATCATGAAAACTTTCCCTGATCCAACATATTGTGTTATCAATGAACGAATACAAAATGAACCTACACATCCAGGATATTTTCATAAATCCTTAATTACTGCAGACATTAACATTCAAGCATAATCTTAGGAGATGACTTATAAAAGATACTGCAAATACTATAAAGTCAACATACAAATTAAAGATCACCAAACATGGTGATAAACTGTTAACTTGATCGTAAACGTGCAGACGGATATCGTATAAATGGAGGTTGCCTAATAGTTTGTTTCACATTGATGCCTACCAGGACATTGACTTCGATAGCCCTCTATTTAAAGAGGGTTGTTGAGTTCGTTCACAAAACTCATGGTTTTTTCACAACTCTTGAGATAAGATTTCCTTACATCTTGATGGTAAATGTTCAAACCAATAGGTTTTGCACATCTGAAACACAACTGAAATGACAATGATAGGGTAATTAATGATTAAAATCATTTATTACAAATTCGTATCCAGACATGTTTTACTATTAGGTATTAATCACAATCAATCCCTGTCTATAAAAACTAGTTTCTCACATTTTCGGTACCCCCCCCCCCCATAGGAAGTAATACATGAGTAATGAGGCTTATAAAACATTTTCATACGGTACAATGATTTCTTTCAAACTCGTCACAAAATAATCAATATCAACTCAATGACCCCCCTTAAAAAAGTAGAAAGCAATCAATCAGAAGCATTTGAACTCATGGAGTTCAAAATGGCGGCATTGTCAAATGGCTGACCAATCCGTGCATTGCTTTTTATGGACACGTTTCAAATCTGTGTAGTTTTGACAAGATACTTTTACTTTTTGTTTTCCTTTTGAAGTAGGTGAATTTTACTAATGTAAGAAAAAGTTGTTTAAAACTTCAAACGTTAACTTGAAGAATCGTACTGGAAACAACTATACTCAACGTAAAGTTCTAAAAATCATTTAATTTGCCTCGAAACGCCTTCCACAATAATTTCCGGATTACAATATTTTCACATCCTTAGAGGCTTCTAACTAAATACCAATCAGAGCTGTAAATATACGTAAAACAAAGGATTTTTTAATTAATTTAACAGATCGATGGGGATCAATAAAACGTTTTAACACTATTTAAAACTTATTAGACACGTACTGATGAAAACTATTGATGACCATTGACCAGAATGGATTGCCGTAAAGGTATTATAGAGTTCATGATTACCGAGATCTGTGGAATAAATTTTGGAAATTGTTTGAAATAAATATCATTTACTATACTGTTTCGAATTTGCATTGTATTCCACAGTGCGTGACCTAAAATACAATTGTTAAAATGTCATTGATCAACTATTCTGTGCTTATTTTGTACAAACGGGAATAAGTTACATACAATCTGTTCGCTAGTTTCGTTGAAATTAGTTTTGGCTGACTTTAATTTAATTCGACCGACTTTAAATTTGCCTGCAGGCCCGCTTACATGAGTGAGGTAAACACTTCATGAAGTTGACAAACAGGAAGCTCCGACAAATATTTACCAAACATTCAAAGTTAAAACTATACAAAGGTTTAACGAATAACAATTCTGATATTTTGATATTGTCATAATAATACAAGGAGAGAGTCCACAAAAATCAATTTAAGAGTTACGTGATGGTTTGCACCCTTCACTGAGAAAAAAGGAAATAATGCAACAACTATTACACTGTATATACTGGCTTTGATCTTAACACAGATGGAGTAAAAATATGAAAAATGACTTAAATGAAACCAAACAATTTTGTGTGCAATAGTAAACGTGCATCTCTTTCAATATAAGAATAGCAAAATTCACTGTTATATGACTAATGTGGGACTCGAATTACATTGAAAAGATGTCTCCATCTACCTCAAGTCAGTTAATTTCTTTGGACACTTTCAACATTGGAATTAACCTGAACTACCTCAAAATTAAAATTCTTCTTACACAAGCATAAATGAGATTTTGAACAGTTTTGTTTCAAGTTGCAGAAGTGTTATAAGTTGGTTGAAGCATAAATAACTTGAAAATAGTTATAATGCATGACATAGTTGTGAAAACTTTGATTCCTTGCCGAAGGCGAAAAGGATCTATGCAATCACGCTGTCGAATGTAAGTATGTGTGTATATGTCTGTGTACGTGAGTTTGTTTGGCATTCAGACTGTGGACCTAAACAATGGATTTCAGGTCCTCTGAAAGAAATTCAATAGATTTTTCAAGTCCTCGAAAGTTTCAAGAATAGACAGTCTATTGTTAAGGTTAGGGTTAAGGAAGCAAACATAAAGGAGATAACAATGAGGTCCTCAGTTTGTATGTAAAACCTACTTGTGTGTGTATGCATGTATGTGTGTGTTTGTGACGCTTGGCTTACAAACAGGATATCTCAAGATAGCACTGATGGATACTTCTCCTTCTTGCTATATAGTATCATCATATTGAGAGAAAAAAAATGTTTTGTTTTGCTGGAGGTCAAAGGTCGTGTGAGGTTACAAGTAGTCATAAGCCGAAAACATTGTAAACAGTACGATATAATCTAGTTATAATGTATAGATACTTCTTATACTCGACACGCAGATGCGTTTTAGTCAGAAAATGAGCCCTTTGTTAATGATGCAGGTCAAAGGTTATTTCAGGTCACCGGAGGTAAAAATAGGGAAAATGCTTATATTCATGAAATCTAAAGATAGCAATGGTGGAATTTTTATACTTAGTATATAGTTTTTCAAATTGAGAGAAAGAACCCTCTTGTGTTAAGTAGAGGTCAGGGGTAGTTTAAGGTCATCAGAGGTCAAAAATCGGAAACCTTGAAAAATCACTACATTTCAAGCCAAGGAAGATGGAGACTTTTAATACCTGGTATATAGATTTGTCTCTTTAAGAGAGAGAATCCTATGCGTTTCTTTGGCGGTCGAAGGTCATCTGAAGACATGAAAAAGTGAAACTACGCTGACCTCTTGAACTAAATAGACAGCGGCGTTACCTCGAAATTGTGTGAGGCGTTTTGTAATTAACGAAAAGTTAGGGCTGTATTTTTGTACCATTCCAAAGATAAAATTATGGAGAACAACATTTATCTCTTACAACCATACCTC
Organism: Holothuria glaberrima; assembly: GCA_009936505.3. Lineage (NCBI taxonomy): Eukaryota > Metazoa > Echinodermata > Holothuroidea > Aspidochirotida > Holothuriidae > Holothuria > Holothuria glaberrima. Next base: position 3,867 of record WURT03029441.1, on the reverse strand, counting down.
TAACTGTAATAACTTTTTAATAACCTAAGCATGAACACAAACGACCCAAGTCAAATCCCTTCCTAGTGACTTCCTTGATTTTCTTTTTTTTTTCTTTTTTTTTTTGTTTTTTGGTTATGTTATTCAATTATTGGTGGAGTTCAACGTCATGTGAGGCCTGCAGAGGTCAAATCGTGTAAACGTCGTACAAAATTATAGTTCAAAAAGGATAAATTTGAGAAATACCTCCGTACAGAAAAGCGCTGGAATTGGTTTTCCTGGTTAAGAATCCTTATACCGACATCTTCGGTCGTTCCGTCTAAGCTCAACTATTTTTCCTTTCTTGTACTAACCATTCATTAATTTGTTTCACAGACATGTGTATAGTTGGAAATTTAAGCCCCTGTTATGATAGGCGGTAGGCCAAAAGTCTTAAAGCGCTCTATTTCTTGACTTCGTATCCACTCCCCCCCCCCCCTCGCCGCTTGAAAAATAGCCAAAAACGCTGGGAAAGATGCCCTTAAATATAATTACTATGTTCCCACTATCCAAAGTTGCACATTAATGAGTTATTACGAAAAATACACTATTTTGGTTGCTGGGGATTTTTCCCAAGCAACGGTAGCTAAAGCGCAGAAGAGACGCAAACTCCAAAATACCAGTTATGGAAACAGAGAAAATACCATTTCCTCTTCAAAAGAAAACACAGTTATCTATATTTATTGATTAATTACAAAAAAAACCATTTTCGGTTGCTAAGGAACATTTTCCCTTGCAACAAGTAAAACCCTCGCGGGCTTGACGAAACGCTCCACTCCCTAGTGATGATATAACAGAAAAACAGGCAAGAAACAACAAAACATTTACCAATATACTTCACTTACACTTGTAAGAATGAAGGATAATTGTCTTTACCTTTTTTTAGAGAAAACACTTCAAATGACACTGTCTCACAAACAATACACTATTTAGTTGTTAAAGATAACTTTCCCTGGCAACGGAAGTGTAAGCACAGAATTAAAACAACGGGAAAGCTTCAGATTGTGCAAACAGGTATTTTAGGGAATAAATAATACAATTTTATTGACTTTTCCGGAGAAATCACCCAAACGGTGAGGATGCAAAGTAAACTCAATGTTTTGGTAGCTGGGGATGATTTTCCATAGCAGCAGAAGACTGCCTACTTCCACTCTAACGCTGACCCTATCTTGTGCTCTGTTTCGATCCTCTTTATTTTGTGAACGCGAAAGTTGGAGTGTTGTGGCAGGTTAAGTTAGCCGTACATAAATCAGGATGGTGAACGTTGCCCATAGTACAAGGGGAGAGGTTGCGACCTCTCAGATAATATTGTTTGGACGCAGTCAGGCGTGATTGCAAACGTGTACCTAGGTGTGACCTTCCTTTTTACTTATTTTGTGTGTGCTTTTGTAGTGTACTGAATTGATTCAGTAGTTTTAGTTTTATAGCGCCACCAATTTATGCTTCCATGTGATGAAGCTAATTCTCAGTGTTTAGCAAGTGCTTGAACCAACGTTGGTGGTTTTCTCCAGACAATCAAAGGGCTTACGAAGGAGGAATTGTATGTTTTGTTGTGTACAGGTTTCGTTTTCAAGATTATGTGGCATAAAGGAGCCATAAGGGGTTTTATTGGCAATTGTAGCCCTTGCGGTGCTTCGTGTCATAACATGTTTGAGGTACAGTAGCCTAATGTTATGTAGGCCTAGTTAATATGTTGTTGCTTACAAAGGGTACCAAAAAAATGCCAAAGGTAGCAGCTATTTGAAGAAGTAATTCCTTTGCTTAAAGATTCAGCGCAATTTAAGCTTATCCTTATAAGAAATGCTATTTTCCAGACACTATATGAGATGTTTTTGTAATGGTATCATTACGTGATATCGCCCTTACTCACACCGCCTACCACTGAACAGTGCAAAACCCGTCCTCTAGCCGACAAGTCGGGATTTAACTTGATGTTAGCACCTACAGATTATAGCCACTGGGACGCTTATCAGGTTTTTTGTAATATTTTTATTGATTTTTCAAAATTTTAAGCTATAATCTGTAGGTGCGAACATCAAGTAAAATCCCGATTTTTCAACCAGAGGTCGAATTTGCACTGTTCAGTGGTAGGCGATTTGAGTAAGGGCAATTTCACGTAATGATGACTTAGTATAAGCAAAACTAAGCTTGTGGGTCCGTACGTAAAGGTAGTAGGCTTATATGAATGGTCTTGGTGACAGTTGCTTACTATGCTCTCGAGCGCAGTTTTAGCCAAAAGACGGCGCTATTCCAGATTGTTGAACTGCAAACAGTACATTTTGTTATGAAGCTGTTAGAGATGTTTAAAGCCATTTTTGCTCTCTTTTTAGTAATTTACGGCATGGTAAAGAAAGAAATCAAGAAGAAAGACATAAAGTGAACCAGCCAGTAAATTCCTCTGACTTAAATTTTTAACTGCTCGTCAGTTACAAGTAGATCTTCACATATTGCAAGAAAGTCGGGCTATGAGCCGTGAACATTTACCCCGAGAAACGCAACAACTGGTAATTATTTTGTTTGCTTACATTAAACTTCTTAAATAGTTTTGCATAATTCATCAAAGCCTGCAGCTTCGATCATTGTATTTGCTCAGTTTGTCACATAAACTTATGCCTGCTTTTATGGCTCGGCGTATGAATATCTTCAGTGTAATACCTCTCTATTTGAACACGATCACTACAGCATTTCATCTGCCACGTAGTTATTTTGACTTCTCGTGAAGTGGAAATTTGGACCATTTCCCTGATTTCACCAACTTGACAGTGTTACAATAGGAATAATCAGCATTTGAGGCATATACGAAGTCTTCTTTTCAAAGGACGATAAGTCGTTACGGTTACGCAGTTCCATTGACTTTCTTCACATACTTAGTTTGATCACTAATAAACTACACCCAGACTTGAAAGCCTCTACGCAGACTAACACTAGCACTGACTCTACGACCACACCATCGAAAATCTCCGCTTTTTAACACGCTGGTCTACCGCTACAAATCCTTTGGCATGTCTCAGCTTAAGCTGCACATGTGCAAATGCCCGAATCTGGGGTTAAAACATTTTACAGCCTTTTGTTGCCTGCTTCGAAGGTACTTTCTTTACACAACGGTTGAAGTTGCGTTGGCGGCAGAACATTTTTGCTCTGAGATGTCGGGAGGGCTCATACCACAAGCTCCATGGAGCTTTCTCTGAGTTCCTCCTGAGTCATTTTTATTTCTCTTTGATCTCTGAGAATATTTCTTTGAAAGAACATCCTGGAAATGACTCGAATAAATGTTCAAGAAATTAAAAAATGTAAGCATGGTAGGCCGTTTGCTCCTTTTTGTACCGCACTTAATATTTATTTGATCGAGACTTGGAAGCAAGTGGCGCAATATTGGGCTTTTCCGCTTCGTTTCATACCATTTTTAGTGGCTTCGATCTGTATTTGCCTGCAGGTACAAACCGTCTAGTTAAATAATTGTTTTTGATGTGCATTCGAACAAGCTAGTTAAGTAAGGTGATATTCACACACCGTAAAGTTCGAAGAGCTGTGAAGCCGCACCAGTATGAATGGTCATTGTATGTAGGATACATAAGTGTGTCGAGTCGAAAGTCAAATGTTTATTTTGCATATCTTTTTTTAATGAATGCATATACTTTTCCTGTTTTATAGAGTTACTATTTTTGTATGTTTCGAATTTAGATAGAGTTTGATATATTTATATGTATATATATACATATATATTGCATTTATTTTGCAGTGAATCGTTAACCCATCGTAAGACGTCGTTACATGTTGTTACTGCACTTATTGCTGTTCAAGAGAAACAGAGAGGAAGAGAGACATAAATGCAGTCGTATAGTTTTTGCT
>WURT03029419.1:0-15360 GCA_009936505.3 Holothuria glaberrima | reverse complement strand
GACCTTTGACCTCCACCAAAAACGGTAGGGTTCTTCCTCTCAACATGACAAATCTATATACCAAATATGAAAAGTGTAGGTCAATGCTATCTCGAGATATCATGTTTACAAGGTTTTTGGCTTTTGACCTCTGTTGACCTCAAATGACCTTCCTCTCAACATGACAAATGTATGCTAAATATGAAAAGTGTCGGTCATTGCTCCAGATATTGTGTTTACAAGCCATTTATGAGGTTTTGGCAATTTTACTTCCAGTGACCTCAAACGACCTTTGACCACCACCAAAAACAATAGGGTTCTTCCCCTCAACATGACAAATCTATATACCAAATATCAAAAGTGTCAGTCGTTGCTATCTCAAGATTTCGTGTTTACAAGCCATTTCCAAGGTTTTTGCAGTTTTACCTCTGTGACCTCAAATGACCTTTGACCTCCACCAAAAACAATAGGGTTTTCCTTCTTAAGATGACAAATCTATATACCAAATATGAAAAGTGTTGGTCTTTCCTATCTTGAGATATCTTGTTTACAAGGCTTTTGGCTTTTGACCTCTCGTGACCTCAAATGACCTTTGACTCCACCAAAAACAATAGGGTTCTTCCTCTCAACATGGCATATCTACATACCAACTATGAAAAGTGTCGGTCATTCCTATCTTGAGATATCATGTTTATAAGCTAGGCGTCACATACACACACAAACATACACACATACATACACACACACACACACACAACATCACCATCGCATAGGTTCCTTGCCTGCCTTCGGCAAGGAATCAATAAAAGGCTTTTAGTATTAGATCTCTTTGTAACTCGAATATTATTAAACCTTCGCCTCAAACAATGAACGTCTGGTGCTCAATATTTGTGATTGCGGGCTAAGTATGACATCCATCAAAGTTGCCCTCCTTGATACTAATTGTCTGCAAGATTTTCACATCTATCTCTGGTAATCTGATGTGAATTTGTACCTTCACAAAAACAGTAACTATACTATATATGGGGATCTTCAAAATGATAGCATCTTGGTATCTTATGACATATATGACCCTTCTACAGATAACATAATTTTCAGTATGACCCATGTTGACCTAAGATGACCTTTGACCTGGACCAACATATTAGCACCCACATACCAAGCATGATGTTTAAAACTGTTACCATTCTTGAGATATCATTTTTGCATTCCACTAACACAAAATATACACTAACAAACATGTGCCACACACAGACAAACAGACACACATCTGAACATTCACCTAACCATTCAGCCTACACGTGCAAATGGCAAACATATATATATCCAGCATGTAGGAAAAACCAAAAATTTCATAAGCCAAAAAAAAAAAAAATTCCCAAAAGTTTAGGTGACAGTGTAGTCTGAATTGAGTTGTAAGTTGCAATAACTTACCTCACTGATTCCGCTTAATATTGCTGGCTGTATAGATTTCCAACCAATGCACTAGCATATAGACTTCTGATCACACCAGTGTGACCATCATCAGCCACTAATGCCACACAAGGGCCAATTAGCTTGTACTACACACCCCTCTTATGAGGTACAACATCAAGATGTGTAAATGCTCTTCTCTCAGACCTTCCCCCAGATATGGTTAGGTAACTAGTACCTGAGTGTAACCTGGCAAGTGAGCATGCCACCCTCCCACTTACACAGTGTATGTTCTATATATAGTACACACATATCCAATCCAAGTACTTATAGTGTACACATAAAATAAGCTAGCTTTCATCAACAAAACCTAAAAAGGCTTAATTTAGGTGAACAAATTATGGGAAGTATGTTTTCAAAGAAAAATGTTGCCTCAAAATTTATATTTACCACACTACCCTGAATGTAGAAAGGAAAATGATATTTTTCGATCTAATTTGCATAATTTATGCAAATAAAGTTACATTATTTACTTGACTGCACCATCAATTCTAATTTCCCCCATTTCTAAGAATATTTGGAAAGTAAAAATGCATTTAAAATGGATGTTGTTCATTTACTTGAGGACTTGTCCAAAAATGTGGAATACAATAAAAATTCACACATATGCAAATTAGGCATCACCAGAAACAAGTGCTACAACTCAATGCCTGCACTGTATTAAGATCTACTCTGGATAAGCACCACAATAAGAGCCAACTTAAATTCTGCAGTATGAAAAATTTCCATTGACACAAATGATTATTTTTGAAAATCAATACGGAGTACAATTTGTTTTCATGAGTAAAAATAGCACAAGGCGAAGTATCAAAGCATGGGTATTAGTATGAGTAAGGGGTATGGGTGAGTAATCACCATATCTTTGTCTTCCAGTGAGGGCTAAAAGAATTAAAGCTCAATACTTAGTATGATATGAAACACAATTGCTACAATGAAAATCAATAATCAAGACAATTTTAAAAGAGACTATTACCTGCAGAGATTCCTGATTGCAGCATCCCGCAAGTTTTCAAAGACGATGGCTTCTCTAATAATTCTTTCCCTTTCTTCTCTCTGTTTAGGCTTTATTAGGTCTGCTGGAATGCGTATATCTTTTCTAACAGCTCTACCTGAGCCATGTACCTTGCTCTTGAAGAGTCGTGTTAGGATAAAAGACGGACCGAGGAGGAATTCTTTCAGAGTTGCAATGGCACTGCTTGCAAGGTTTGGAAATTTCTCAGCCAAGCGACCCAAGCTCTGCAAATGAATAACAAATCTAACATAAGACATACTATCTGCAAGACATGTTCTTCTGAATGGTAGCGAACCTAATTTACCACAACCCAGCCAGTAGATAGTGATAAATCAAGAGGCTTGCTTATGTCTCACTCTTTCCTCTTTTTATACAAGGTATGCTATACCAAACATGAGAACAAATCCTGCCTACTCTGCAGTCAGCAATATAACTCCTTTCTAACTGCAACTCTACAGCTGATTATAAAGTACATAATGGCACTGACAAGAACAGGTAGCATCCACATATTGGTGATATTGGTGAAATGTGAGATGAAAAGAAGTACAGCCTCCATTACACATGACAGTGTATGGTAGAATATGGCCTTGGGCAATTACGACAAATGTAGGCCTAAGTCTTTGTCTAGGAGGAAAATAATACGAGTAAAATACAGTTATTTGTATTAGTTGGAAGAGAAGCTAGACCTAAGCTCAGCTGAGAGAATTTAGAGTCTTTGAACTTACGAAGGGGGTATTGGGCCTTTAATTAACTGTTGTTTTACAATACAACTCTTACATCTGTCTTAAACATTCATGTGGACTCAAACACAAAGTAAAAAGGATCACTGCATCTTTCAGGGTAAGTTATCATCTTACCAACTGGTTTACCTTGTCCTGACAAAGTTTATCTAAAGCCACTCTCCTATCTTATTAACTGCCATTACACCCAATGTACTTTTATTGCCCAACAACAATTCTGAACTGCTTAAGATACTTTGATACCTTGTTAACCCTTTCCAAATAACCTACGTTATGAATTTTCCCAGCTAAGTCTGCCTTTAAACTTACATCAAGTCCAGCCAATAGCAATGGTACATCCGCAACCATCTGTCGACCACTAGCATTTGATGTTAATTTGTCAGACAGTCTGGGTAACAAATTGTCAGCATCTAAAGCAAAAGACAATGCAATAAACTTACATAAGTCAAAAATTATCTGAAATGACCTCCAAAACTTAGGGCACCTACCAAAAGTTTAATTTGACTTTTTTGCTGTTTTAGTTGGTTAATGTCCAGCTACATTTGAGTTTTTCAATTACTACTACACAAGAGGTACAAATTACTTTTCAGTGGTGAAAATGAAGAGTGCTTGTATCATCTTACGGAGTTTGCCATTGGAGAAGCATTTTGTAATGCAATTTTGATTAACATACTACTTCATTTGTAGCACAGGCATGTGACAAGACACTAAGCAAGGGTAAAGAGGTGGGGGTGGGATGGAGGGGGGAAGGGATACTTGCACTGAAAATTTTCCTCAATGTCACTAAGTTTGCCCTGATAATAAAGCATCAGTGCCTTGAAATCAACATTTTTTAACTCAACATTTTTTTAACATGCAAGCAATCCCCACTTTTTTGGTGGGGAGGGGTAAGTGTGGGGTGCCATCAGCTCATACCCCCCCCCATCCACCACATAGGCCTTTACCATGCAGTCTGTGCCACTTTCATTTACACCTACCTCCTTCTTCATTTACAATCAATACCATAGTCTGAACACAAATAGCATCTGCTTGAACAGCCAACTCAAAGGAATCAAAGCCACATGGTCCCTTCACAGCACTTTCTATTCTATGCTCTGGAAGTTCATACTGATTAACTAGGTAACTTCCACGGAGAAACTCACGGACTTCCGCTAACCACGAGTCTGGAAGATCTGTTTGAAACAAACCATGAAGAGAGTAGGAAGATGACATTGCAGAAAGGTTGTACATATTCCATGCACAAAGCATGTTACACACATATTCATTTCACACACATCCCCTTGTAGCCTTCAATAGATAGACCACATCTTCAGAACATATACTACTTTGTATCATTTCCACTGTATTTTAGGTGGTGGTGGCAAAGTGGGCCACAGATCCACAGCAGGGTTTATCAAGTATTTTGCACCAAAGGCCACCTTCACTTAAGTTAGTTTGAAATGACTAGTAGTAGCCTGTACACCATTAAATAGCTTGATTTCAACCTTCCACAAGCCATTTAAATGCAGGTTGCAAGCCGCAGATGGCCTGCAGGCCGCAACTTGATATTCTGTGGCCTAGGGAGAGCTGATCAATGTGTTCCCCTCCCCTGAGCTCAAAACCAAAATGGTATTCACATCCCCAACTCACAAAAATAGTACTTAAGATGACTGTCCTATTTCCTCAGTTACATTTTCTTCAAAACTTTTGTAAGGGGGTCCCACAAATCACCACATAAGAAATATTGTCAGCTTTGCAGTCTATACTTGACATTTTGAAACTGGATCCCTTCCTGAAAAATAGTGGATCTTTGACTATGGTGAATCTTGAAGCATCTTGTGATAAGACTTCAAATCTGTCTCTACTGTCTAGCCTGCTAGCCTGTCCATCACTAAGGAAGCTCAGACCATAAGTTCACTTCAAAAGTAAAGTTACTTGCAGTCTTCAACAGAAAATTCCTGGAATACTTGTGCAAAGAATTTTATTAGTCTAATAAACTATCTCACACCTCTAAGATTTATCCATTTAATCTAATTTCCAATTGCTCACTTTAAAAAAAAACCTAAACTCTTCTGGTGCATGGTATGCTTGTACATGTGACAATGAAAATATTCCCACCTTCGGGCAGTTACATTTTTTACACTAAGTGACCACCAATATGAATTACAATTTAAACCTATGGAAGACACGGTAACTAAATCTAATCACTACAGACACTCCAAACTATTTCAAATGACTCCAAAATACTTAATTTACAATTTGCTAAACTCACCTGACTGTACTTCAATAAGGTGATTAAAATAGGTAACAAATACAAAAGATATGATTTCACGAAATGATTTGTACGGAAAATCTCTGGGCCCAAGATGCGAAATCTTGCTGGCCAGGTCATCAAGAGACTGTAGGACTTTCTCTTGAAGCATAGATTTGGCCTGTGTGTAAAAAAAATAAAACAACTGTCATAAAGCCTAGGTGCAATAGGCATATATGATGGCCAAGGCTAGTCTGGAGTAAAATCAACATTTAATAGTACTTTGTGGTGACAATATGTGATAAAATAAAGTTACAAGAACAGATAAAAGTCACAACTGCTAGCTTTTCTATCACTGCTTTAACAAAAACTTGCACTCATGACCAAACAGAATCGGGCCCTCCGAACCCACTGCCTGCATGGCGGATGTGTATTACTCCTGCACCTATATTGGCTACACTCATAATACACAAAATTTTGCAAGAATTTTTTGTCAAACTACATTAAAACTGTAAGCTATTAACTATTCATATACAATCACAACAAATACAAAACATAAATATTCAACAAAAAACAGACTAAAGCATGTCTGATTACCATGCTGTTCACACAAGGGAGTAGACAACAAATGTCAATGGGGTTTTAGTGTGTGATTTCTCCCACTTAAATCTCACACAATGAAGAAGTCCCATTGACCATTGACTTACTGTGTAAAAGTGAGTAGGTTGCAAAACAATGTTACAGTTGAAGCTTCATCGTGTAATATGAATATTCATGTATCAAAACCAATCAACAGGGATTGTGACTAAACTCTGGCATAAGCAAAATTATACTTGAAATTACAAATCCTTTGAAAGGTGACTCATAAAAAGACTTACCACTGACAAAAAACTTTGAAGCTGATGTAATGACAGCTCTATAAATGATCCCTCTGTTTCTTTCTTTTCTTTCTCTAAGCTCTCTTTGTGTTTGAAGATTGCCCCAACAACTCGAAAAAGGTAGGCAAATTCCCCATCACGTGATATCACTGAGTTCTCAGAGTTATCTACATTTTCTAAGGAATGATCCTTCAAACAAAACTGTGCAGAGCTGCTTGGATCACCAAGGGCCTTTATGTGAGGGACCATTGCTGGGTATATGATGGGTCTGAAGGAATTATAGGTCAGATGGTCCATGGAATCAATACTACTCTCCTGCTTCTTGGGCTTCAAGGTCCCAGATGGAAAAAATGTGCAGAACATCGGAACTCTGTTCTCACTCTCTTGTGTAAGACACATGGCTCTGATCATTCCAATGAAAGCTGGGACTACATGCTGGCAGAGCACCTCTGAGAATAAAGGTACCAAATCAAGTATTGCAACTTTTTCATAGTGTTCAACAGATAAATGTTGTATAACTGGTCTACAGAAAAACGTATGTATGACGAATTTTGTAATTTAATTTAATACACTTTTCATACAGAGGTTGAGAACTATCCAGAACATGAACTCAAGTGTCAAAATTTCAAAATGTAATTATTTATTGAATCCTTCAAAAAATTACATTGAAATAAGTAACTCTATAAAAAAAAAACAGATGTTTCCCAGATGCTTAACATTTTATTTTTTTTTTATTTTTTTTTTCTGTTCTTTTTTTTTACTTGTAGATTTATCTTCATTAGTTCATGCATAAAATGTTGATACTACCCCACCCAAATCCCATCCCATCCTATGATCGTATTCATTTTTGTAAGGGTGAAATATTCTAAAGCATCCCTTCAACTCATATCTGCTGACTCAATTCCCATGATTTGAATGAACTTAAAGTCTCCACCTCTACCTCTGCCTCCTGTCACCACCCCCCCCCCACCTCTCTACAAAACATACCTTCTGTAATGTCACCTGGCTGCTGGCAGGTCATAGCCAAAGCCTGGAGCACTTCCATTTGAGCGTGGACAATCTGAAATATGGGAAGTCACAAATAAATATTCATGGTGATGTATATTTAAGCATCATAACTCAAGTGTACAATGAACAGCACAGTAATCGGCTTTCACTTTAGCCATATTACTTTTCCATTACATTACTGGAATGGAAAACAAATCAACAAGAATAATACTGTCCTCAGAACAGACCTGTGGTTATGGGGCAAGGGAAAAGTCTACCCTGTTGAAAAATATTTCCAATTCCTACAACAAAAACATTTGTGAGGACTAGATTCCAAGGGATGCAGAGGGGAAGTGTACTCATTACAAGAAATGGAGAGGGTACTCAGTTTCATCTAAGTGGGGATTATTTCTACCCTATGGTTGTGAGGTAGCTGTATCTCAATATTCCTTTTCATGCTGAGGCAATCATACATGAAAATTTTCACTAATTGATACTAATACTTTAAGCAATCAAATGATTTGACTTTTTCAAACTGAACTTGATGGTGTGTCAAAGACGTAGCAGCAACATGATAAATTACATAACTCTGTAGACTAGCAAATGTTTTGTTTTTATATAAATACACAAAAATGTCCTTTGTTATTAGCATTACATGTCTTTCAGAAATATGTATGTTACTTCATGTGCTGTAATGGTAAGTTGAAGTTACTTGCAAATTTTGACATTATCTCACCTGATCTTTTAAATCTTCATCTCTGACAGCAATGTCTGATAAAATGGCTGTCAGACAGAAAGTGAAATTCTCACTCAGTGGTAGACCTGTAGATTAATAAAATTCTGTAAGCATGAAAAGTAGTCCAAGGTTAAGAAAGATTATTTAGAGAGGTCAAAAAAAAAGAGAGAAATGGTGCACTGGCAGATGGTGATTTTCAAAATCTTGATTCTTATCTTCACACCAAGCAATTGCATTGTCATCTGAACCTGTAACAGGTGAGTCACCCTTCAAAAGCAATCTTGCAATCTATGCAATCTTACCAGCTATTCCCTTTTTTTTTCTTTTTTCTTTTTTTGTGTGTGTGCTGACTCCAAGAAAAGGAGCTCAAGATTATTTTAAAAATAATGTGAATACTTTCAATGTCTTGAAACTTTTAATACATCTCTTGCATATCATTACACCTGGAATATTAAGTACAATTACCTACTCACAAAAAATGTGCATTCTGATTACATCTTTTTTTTTAGTAAGGGGTGGGGGTGCAAAGGAATACAACAATTTACAACTGAATTATGGGTATTAAGGGTACATGTGATAAGTGTCAAATATTTACAAAAGAAGAGTATGAGATGTGCTAAAATGCAAGGAAAGAGAAAATAGTTTACGTACATTCTACTGTGCTATGACTGTTATCATCTAGCCAGCAAGCTGATGGAAGCCCTTTTAACAAATTCAACAAATACTGAACAACTTTCTCCTTAAACTGTGGAAAGAGAAGATACTGTACACTTGTTAATTATGTCCACATTTAAAAACAATTTGGATAGCAAAATAACTTTCACAATTAAGAAGATGACCAGTGATTATTTGGTAGAAAGCAGGAGGAACTGACATAGGACAGGATGGAAAGAGCTGTAGGAAGAACTGCACTATTTTCTATGAGTTTCATGAAACCAATGCAAGTTTTAAATGACAACTTTTCTCTCTTGGGACATTTATTCTGGGACTGACAACTTCAAGTCAAGGGAAAAGAGCATAGTGTGTGAGGTGAAAGATGATAGGTCAGGTGCAGAACTCTTTCCATACCTGTGGGGATTAGAAGATACTTAGTTCATAATAAAATATTTTTAAGGACCTTGTTAAAAGAGAAGGCAACACAATCCCTTCAATGCAGTGACAACATACCTGAAAAATTCATCAAATTCATTCTTAAAAGAAGGCAAAAGTCAAAAGCATTTATTATCATACATTTATTTGGCAACCATCTGTCACATTAACTACTTCTGCAATGTATTAAAGGGATCCTCACATGCCTTTACTCTTATCCAACTCTTACCTTCAATTCTGATTCTAGTAGAAATATCCCCAGGGCAATGACTGCATCACTTCGTCTTGAATCTACAATGTAACTTCCTGGGTGCATCAAGGGTGCCTGGGGACACATCATCAGCAGTTGATTTACCTTCAACAGTGACACAAATATTAATGTTGACAGTTAGTATTAATACCAAAATGGAGGTGCTTCTGCCACAGAGTATCGTCATGGGAGTGAAACTATCCTCCAAGTCTTGTCAACTTGTGAATATCTGATCTGCAGTGACAAGTCCTTACTGTCCATGTAAATTTAATGGTTTTCTTGAGGTTTGAAGATAGGCTAGTGCAATTCATGGTAATCTCAATGATGATTTGCTCATTTGCCACCTGGGAAAAGGCAGCTTGCTTCAATAGCCTACAGTACTACAGTAGTATTACTAAATGGCACTGCCTAGCCTAATGCTTCTGCCCACTGTTCCATACCCTTTATGGTTATGCAAACTGAGACCCTATTTTTGTGTGACCCAATTTCTATTCAGCTGCACAAAAAGAGTTATATACACATATATCTATTTTAAAGGGCAAATCTCGTCATCCCAGACAATTCCAATTCTCCCAACTATGCAACCTGTATCTCCTCCCATTACTGTATAAAGCTCCACCTTGTGCAGACACAAACCTATTTTATTGCTTAAACAGGCCATGTCCTGGTGAGCATTCAAGGCTATACTGTGTAATCCAAGCCCTCTTTCTCTCTGCGTTGTGTGGAATGTGAGCTACTCTGCATTTCTGAATTTTCAAACTTTGCTGTCAATCAAAGAGCAGTAACCAACTGAGATTTTTGGTACCCCCACACTAAAATATACTTTGGGGTGATGAGTGTATGTCTTAAAGCTAGTCTGGAACAATTATAGAGTACAGGTCTACAACTGGCAATATCCTTTTGAATGGATTTGCAGATTTGATCTTGCTTCCTGCATCATGAGCTATTTAAGGGCAGCTCATATCACAGGATTTATGAACAAAATATTTCTTAGTCTGAGGGGAGGTATCTGTAGTGGATTGGTCAATTCGGGGATGGAATCTTACTTCTACTTGGGGTCCACTACTTTCCAGAACCATTAGTTTCCACTCCTAGAAAATGTTGGGTTCCTCCTCTAAAGATACATCATTATGTGAAATTGCCCTTACTCAAATCGCCTACCACTGTACAGTGCAAAACCCGACCTCTGGTTGAAAAGTCAGGATTTTACTAGATGTTCGCACCTACAGATTATAGCCTAGAATCTTGAAAAATCAATAAAAATATTACAAAATCTGATAAGCGTCCCAGTGGCTATAATCTGCAGGTATGCACATCAATAAAATCCCGACTTGTCGGCCACAGGTTGGGTTTTGCACTGTTCAGTGGTAGGCGATTTGAGTAAGGGCGATATCACGTAATGATGTATGTAATTTTCCTTCCCTTTATTCCAGATCAGGAAACTCAGTTTATAGCAGGGCAATTTTTATAGAAATTCCAACACAGCTCAATTCGCATGGATGATGTTGTCTTCTCTGAGGAGCTGGTGTGTAGCAAACTTAGGAGTTTAAAGGCTAGCAAGTCCTGTGAGCCTGATGGAATCCATCCTGCCATTCTAATTGAATGCTCTGAGATTTTGTCAGTTCCTGTGTACATTAATTTTCAGAAATGCTGAAACTCAGGCTTTGTTCCTGCTGACTGGTGGGTTGCAAATGTTACTCCTATTTTCAAGGCAGGGGATCGGAGCTTGCCTTGCAACTCTAGGCCTGTTAGTTTAACCAGAGTAGTGTATAAAGCCATGGAGTCTGTGGTTAAGGATTATGTTCTGAAGTATCTTTTAAATAATGGTTTACTGAATCTGTCTAAGCATGGTTTCCGGTCTAACAGGTCTTGCATTACTAATTTACTGAGCTTTCTTGAGGATGTCTCTTTGTCTCTTGATTCTGGTCACTGTATTGATGCCATCTACCTTGATTTTCAAAAGGCATTTGACAAAGTACCATTAAGCAGACTTATGCTAAAACTGCATCAGTTAGGCATCCGGGGCAGGTGTGCTGATTGGATTAATTATTGGCAACTTGGCAGATCTCAAAGGGTTGTTGTCAAAGGTAATTTCTCATCTTGGAAAGAAGTCACGAGTGGAGAACCACAGGGTTCTGTTCTTGACCCAATTCTTTTCTTAATTTTCCTGAATGATATTGATACAGTAGCTCTGTCACATCTAGTATTAGTAGGTTTGCTGATGACACTAAGCTCTATAGGAAAGTAAATGATGAGAAGGATGCTTCACTAACTGCAATTTTAATGACTTAGATCTGGTTATTTACTTGGTCTCAAACTTGGCAAATGTCTTTAAATGCTGATAAATGCAAAGTACTTCACTTTGGATCTAAAAATTTGAGTTATGATTGTACTGTACCATGGCTGGTAGTATTTTGAGTAATGTGACTTCAGAAAAGGACCTAGGTATTGTCATTACAAGTGATCTGAAGCCTTCTAACTAGTGTGCAGCTGCTGCTGCCAGGGCAAATAGGGTGCTTGGTTTGATCAAGAGGAATTTCAGTAATTTTAGTAAAGATATTTTGTTGAATCTATACACAGTTGGTTAGGCCACATCTTGAACGCTGTGCAGGCTTGGAGTCCCTTTTATAAAAAGGACAAGTTTCTTTTGGAGCAGGTTCAGAGGAGGGCCACGCGGCTTATTCCTGAAGTGCATAATCTCCCTTATTATGACAGACTCAAATGTTTCTGGCACTTACTACTCTTTAGTTAAGAAGAATTAGGGGTGATATGCTGCAGGTTTTCAAATTCCTTTTTGGTAGGAACTCTCTAATTGTGACTACTTAGAGGTCTGTGCTAATTCCCATGTTCAAGGTCATTGTAAGAAGCTGGTGAAATGTTTCTCTCGGCTTGACATAAGAAAGTTTAGCTTCTCTCATAGGGTGGTCAATGAGTGGAACAGTCTGCTCGAGTGGGTTGTTGATTCCACTTCAGTCAATTGCTTCAAGATAAACATTGATAAGTTTTATTGTGACCGTGGCAGAATCTGATTTTGCTGAGCTCTGCTTGGTATTAGGCTGGTTTGGGTTTTGTTTGCCCTCCTTTGCCCTTAAACTTGTTATGTTAAGTTGTTGATGCACGAACAAGTTTAGTGTACATAAGGTAGGCCCCAAGCAAAAACAGTTTCTGGGGATTATATGTATACCTGCTTCTGTGTGATATCATATGGATATTAGCAGTATGGCATAATGCAATGTATATACAGCAATACATATTGTTTTTATCTTCACAGCCAGTGGTAACTGATAATATATATTTATAGTAGCCTGTGCAGTATTCCATGCCATCTTTCTCACAAAAACACAGTGTAAGGTGAAGCGAAGAAAACTAACGAAAGTTCATGATGCACATTTATACCAGTTTTCATCATTTACTAAATTCTACATAGCCTAACATGCATTGTGACTGGCTAAGAGTAATGAATCAAAGTCTGCATACTTTTCCATGTCAGTTTTGAAACTTTCTGGTACTGCATACAGAAATAGACAAAGGAAAGGAGTGTGTAAGCTATGCTCCCTTCAAGGAAGCTTTCCTTTGTCTAGCCTACCTCTGTTCGCAATAACTCAGACAGTTTCAAAATCAACATGGAAAAATACGAAGACTTCCGTACATTACTTTCAGCCAATCACAGGATTTAGACAAAAACAGACATTAAACTGCATCACAAACTTTCATAGTTTTGCTTCGCTTCACCTTACAGTTGCACTGCATGTTTTTGTAAGAACGACAGCATGGATAGCTATGCAGGCTACTACTATCTGTAATCTTTGGCTGTTTTTCGAATTAATCACTTTCTTCATGACCTTAACTACGATTGCTCGTTTTATTTATCATTTTGTAATTTTCCACCTTCACCTCACTCAAGTATTCCACTTTGCATTGTACTTGAGTTAGGGCTAGCCTAGGCTATAGCTTTTTACTGATAATGGACTAGCCTGAGTTTACACATGTAGGCTAACTTGTAGCAAGGCTTTTAACATTACATAACATATCGTAACATAACAGGTTAAAGGGCAAAGGAGGGCCAAGGACCCCATAAGACGCCCTGTAGTCCAAAACCCCAAAACTAGTAAAAGCAAACAACCAACACCCAACCTGCCAAGTAACAACTAGATTCTACCACAGTCATGGAAGAACTTGTCAATGTTAACCTTAAAGCAGTGCACTGATTGGCATCGGACTGGCTAGAAAACCATGGAAAGAAAGTGGTAATTAAACTTTTTGTCATGAAATGGTGTCATACCTTCTCCCATGGTGTATCATCAATCTTGGCCAACGATCTTGCCAGGAAAATCAAAGAATTTCCGAAAACGGATGACCCTGGTTTCACCATGTTGACTTAGCACTTTGCTGCTTCATAATGGCACACGATTGATCATTTGATGTATGGCACACGATTGATTTTGCACCGTACCTAACCTAGCCTAGGCCTACATGCAGTGAATGTATACATCAATCGTTGTATCGTGTGCCATCTGCTAATACCAGGGAGTTGCTAATACAGAACTACTAGCCTTCTGTGAAAGTAGAGAGCGCCTCCAATCCGTCATCAACATCCAACATGGCAGCGCCCTTGAGATACACACTGCGAACAACGATAGAGCGTTCATTGCGATGTGGAAGAAGCTGCAGACCATTTATTTCATCGAAAAGAATAATTCACCACACATGTTAGTAAATTAGTCAAATAAGTGGTTCTAGTTTCAGTTGATAAGATCATCATAAGCGAGAAGTCGTAGTCCAAGTCTCTCCCCTAACGTAACTAGCCTACTGAATGCTCGTTACTGTGTACCTCGCTTACGTATTATTACGTTCCGTACTATAGTCTACACAGTACTAGGCTAACTAAGTTACTGTAGCCCGTATCTAGTCGAAACGTCCCTTTACCAAAACGTCCCCGCTTATTTGCTACCAAAATGTCCCCGCTTTTTACCAAAACGTCCCCGTGGTATCATATGTGTGATACAAAAACATCCCCATGTATGATTGATACATAAAGAATGAGAAATTGGAATTGTATCTAAAGTTAGAAACTAGAAATAATTTCTTCATGTATTAAAGATTTCAAGTGTAGGGCCTAATTGGTTTGTAGGAGATACCATTGCTTGGGTTGTTAAGATATAAAGTAGTAGTTGTTTACGAAAGTTTGTTTGAGCACAGTTACATCGCAACGTGAAAAAAAGTAATTGGCACCTCTGTAATTTCTGCGCTACCTACGTACATACCTGCACTGCACGCATTTTTAGTTCCGGTATACTGTGAGTTGTGATTTGTACGTCATGTTCCTTTTCCATTAAACTTGTGTTTTAAAGTAAATGGCAAATTAAAACATTACAAGGAACGTGAATTTATTTACAAAACTATCATAAGACTAGAAATGATTCATCCCGGGGTGTTATGGTGCAGGGATGTTTTGACGCACGGACGTTTTGACACGGGGACGTTTTGACCAATAGTAAGGATGTTTTGGTACGGGACGTTATGGTGAAAGGACATTTTAACTGGTTAGCCTGTAGCCTAACTTGGTACCAGAGGACAATGTAATAATAAACTGAAGGCAGTACTTATTTAGAGTCAGTGCCTGGAAGTGACTTATGACTTCACAAAATCGTAAGTTTGGCCTAATCTCACCCAAAACTTAACCCAAACTCTCAATTTTAACCATTATTTTGGGTCACTTATTCTAGGTTTAAGCCTAGGCCTAGGCTAAATGGCTTTTGAAAACCCAAATTTAGCAAATTCTCACCAAGAACTTAACCCTAACCATCATCACTAACCTTCACTTCATCATCAAGGAAGGTTCATTAGTGAGTGATCATCAGGATAGGGCTAATTTGTTAAATGATTATTTTGTACCTGTTTTTACCAAAGAATCATCTATCTTGGGGACTTGTGGGGGTTCTGAGAACTCTTCTTCAATTAGTGATGTTGTTTTCTCTGAGGAACT
>WURT03029387.1:0-11565 GCA_009936505.3 Holothuria glaberrima | reverse complement strand
GCCTGTATAACATTGCATGGAATCAAGGAGGGATATGTATGTCAACCTTTGCCTACTTAAGCTGTTGACAATGATTAAAAAGATTTTTCTCCTGTGAAAGCAAACATTTCCAGAGCCCCCTTGTAAGATTTTAGCATTTCATAATTGATAATTATTCCATTGAAGCAGACATCGGAAAACTTGCTGACATGTTTAACTTACTATTCTTGAAGCATGTAAGACAGATTTTGTGAGCTACCGTAGGGCTGTCCGAAGACTGGTCTTCTCAGCCACCTTGAAGGTGCGGTCACACGGCAATGATGCCAGGGCATGCTGTGCTGCCCCATGCACGCAGCGCTGTACATGACTTTTCAATGCTGTCAGGGTGACAGTGAACATTGGGTAGTGTCAAAATTTCTTATCATTAAGAAAGTAACATGGCTGACCTTATGATTGAGGAGAATTTACTTAGCTCTTTGTGTTCTACATCTCCTTGTCTTTTTGTGATCATAACTTTATCTGAGAGCACTTTCAGGCTTTCATGTTCTGTTTAAGATAGCCTCCCAGGTGAAAATTCCAGTCTAGAACAGGTATTTGGTGTCGGTTTTCGACAGGTACGTGACAAAACCAGTTAAAACTGGCAGAAAATTCCAGTCCAGAAACAGGTATTTGGTGTCAAGTTTTAACAGGTCCTGACAAAACTAGTTAAAACCATTAAAAAGCAGTTAAAACCCAACAAAACCTGACACATCAATTACGTAGACTGAAATTTTCAGCTGGGCTGCCAAACTGTCATTGTAAAAGTAACTTTGTTTACATTTAATCATTTGTTCTGAATATCAAACATGACCTGATATGCTTGGACATTTTCTTTCTTTTCCCTAGAAATGCATCGTACTCAGACGGAATACGAAGACAACCTCACATTTAAAGTCTTTATCTTCCAGTTCATGAATTTCTTTTCATCAGTTTTCTACATTGCATTCTTCAAAGGAAAGTAAGTAATATCAGTGGACCATGTCAAAGCAGCAGACTGCAGCTCCCTCAGCGGAGCTGCAGCAGCTGGAGCCATGCTCTGTTACTGTACTCATTACAATAGTAGTGTTAGAGTAAGCCTGCTATTGAAATGTCTATAAAAACAAAACATGACTGAGGCAGCTGCAGCTTAGCTGAGGCAGCTGCAGCCTGACATTTTGACATGGAGCCTCCTCTAAACAGATTAAGGAAAAAAGCATGCCCCCTGGCAAGTTTTTTTAAAAATCTGTTAAATCTTACAAATCTCCTCTTTTTTCACTCACAAGTATGTTTCATCATATCTATGTATAAAAACAATGAATGTTGAAAGTAAACCAAGGAGTTGTTCTGCATGAATTTAACAAAGAAGTAACTAAACGATTGTCACATGATTAATAGAAGCGATTCCTGAATTAGAATGATGGAGTACACTACTTCATATTGAAGGGACTGCATACATTTTCCCTTTAACTGACAAACCACCCATCACTGACCCACTTACTTAAATGACTCACCCACTTACCCTCAGGTAAAATCCACTAATGTTCTGACCAGTATTCAATGTATTGTGAACACTTAAGTAATACATCATCATGTGCCCAAATGACCCTTAGCTGGTCAATGAAATGACCCACCAACCCACTGACATATTGGTCAACCAGCTGATGGAAAGGCATTTTATTACTTTTTCAAGTCAAAATAAATGGTTTTTGTAAAATGTTTCTGATAATGGTGTACATTACGTAAAGAGAAAAGCTTTTTCTTAGCTGAAGAATAATATCCTCACTTGCTGTGTGTGTGAAATATGTCTGTAATGTGATGAATTTCTGTAAATTCAATGAAGTGTAATTCTTACTGTAAACATCTTGAGAAATGAATTTCCACAGTAGCATTGTACATACAGCAAAAAGTTTGAAAAATTTAAATTATTTCTCTAAGTTGGTTTTGACTGTTGAAGTGTACAGGCATATTGGGCATGAGTAGGCCTTTCTGGCATAGTTTGATACCACAACAAGATTGTGGTCCATATCTGCTCATGATTAAAAGCCCAAAGGTCAAAAAAGTGATACAAAGATTAAAAAGTGAAAATTATTGGTAAACTTTCCCTCCCCCTTCATAGGTTTTCCTATAGCTATAGTTTACTACATGTTTGACATTTTTGCAACTTGTGGTTGCCCTGTAATTTGCGATGTCATGGAGACCTAGCCTAACCTGCTTTGAGGTAAATTTGAAATGCTTAGATAAACTTTGATGCATTCATTTGTACCAAAACAATAGTGGTAGGTAGGTGTATGCATTCTTTCACCCTGAATTTATTTAAGTACTCCATGACTTTTTATTTTTTAAACCAGGTGGGTGGCCTAAAATGTACATAGAGTGAACACGCTGTAAAGTGTATACCATGTAAAAATTGACACCAATCTTTTACAATATGTGACAAATATACAATTTGTTTCTATCTTGAGGTAGTGCAAATACTGTATCATTTTGCTCCTAGGTTTATTGGCTACCCTGGGAATTATGTTCGTGTCTTTGGATTGAGAAATGAGGCCTGTGGCAGTGGTGGATGTCTAATTGAACTTGCCCAGCAGCTGGTTATCATCATGGTCGGCAAACAGATCATAAACAACTGCCAAGAATTAATTATTCCGTGAGTTTTACAGAAATACCATTTTATATTCATTTTTTGGTGGATATGTTAATAGTAAGCCTGGAAGATTGGTAGGATCATGAAACTTGGATCCTTGGGTGTTACTATTAGGTTTATTGAATATTTAAAAACTTTTACAAAATGTACCTCTTGTGATTAGTTCAAATTTTACCAGTGCAAATATATGAGAAAAGCTTTATTGGATCTTTGTCTTCAATTTAGAAAAGTTCATAATGAAAGATCCTTTTCAAGAACTTTTAAACGTTGATGGTTTCGTCCAACCCATGTCGGCCTTAAGCAACAATTGAATATCAGCTGGTTAATTGTTGACTGCAGTATTTAAGTACTGTCCACCAATGGAGTGTACCTACCCTTCCTTTCCTCCGTGGGCAGGTGTACACATTTATTGGGATTGAATACAAAATATTGTATTCTTGCCAACCCTTAACAAAATTTATATTCATTGCCTCAACACGATTGCTTTATGAAGTTTGTGAGTATGTGTTGCCTTATAGCATCACTACCTTACCAACTTTGTGAGTATGTGTTGCCCAAGCACCAATGCCGTAGGACTTTGAAAGTATGTGTTGCTTTAGCAATGTTGTCTAAGGAATTTTGAGAGTATGTGCAGCCTTTAGACTACTGCATTAGGAACTTTGCATTAAAATATGTTTTGCCTTACACCAGGGGTTCCCAACCTTTGGTACCCGTACCACCAGTGGTACATTTGGACTTTCTCGGTGGTACGCGGGGTGGTAAACAGCAAGCTTTATTTTTTATTTGACTGGACATCTTACATTAACTCCTGTATGTTAATGCATAACCACTATTATAGTTGAATATTGGTACAGTGGTAGTTAGTGGCACCATGCAAATGTGAAATGGTACCCTGGGAGAAAAAGGCTTTGAAGCCCTGCCTTACACCATTGCCTTGCAAACTTTGTAAGAATGTGTTGCCTTAGCATCAATGCCGTAGGACTTTGTAAATATGTTTTGCATTAATACCAATGCCAAACAAACTTTGTGTTGCATTAACACAAATATCCTAATAAATTTCCTTTTGTGTGTGTTGTTGTTGCACCAGTGCCTGACAAACTTGAGTATGAGTTCTATATTCTTTGCAAGCACAAGTTGATGTAAATGTGCCCAACCATGAGTGTTAGTGTGCATGTGTACTTGCTACAAGTCTTAGGCGGATGTGCTCTCAGACTGTACCCTCCTTTAGTTTGTGGGTTTACCCTGGAAATGGCTGTTATACATGCAAATTCCAATATGCATGTTGAAAGACTAGCTACAGCAAACATTCTGTTTTATCCTCGCTCTATGCTAACAGAGCTAACATGCAACCCTTATATATATCTATCAGTGTGACCAAGTGTAGATCCATTACATATGTACTCTTTGCTCACCCTCCCTTCACTCTCCCCTCCCCTCCCTCTCCCCTTCTCCTTTTTGCCGAACTCCTTTGATATGCCATTTGTCATATTAATTTTCTGGCTAGGGGAAGAAAAATTACCTCATTAACTTTACTAGAGTGCTAGACTGAGGTAATGGAAGAGTTGTATTAAAGAGCATTTATATTAATTTTTTTTGTTTTATGAAATGTCTGCTACTGTAGTCTGTCAGTTTTCACTACGGTTCTTTGAACTAACAACCGTTTTCATGTTTTTGCAGGAAACTAAAGCAATTTATTATCAGGTACAGGGTCAGTGGTTCAGCATTTGGCAGAGGTGGAGAATCAAACCAGAGTCGATGGGAGGAAGATTATCAGCTTGTTCCCAATGAGGGATTGTTTGAAGAATATTTAGAAATGAGTGAGTTTCCAAGAAGCTTTTCCCCTTACAGCTGGTTCCAAGTTACCTCTATTAGTTTGGTGGCAAAGTAAATTTTCTGGAAGCAAGTGAATGCTCCCAAACTTTTTACACTTTTTATGTGCAAATAAGGCATATATTTCTCCAAAAGCCCCCCACCCCACCCCCCAATTATCAAAGTTTTAACTATACAGCGCCATCTAGCTTTCCAGCTTTTACCATTTATGGTGGTAAAGTCAAATCATCCCCAAATGAAGGTTCAGAGGATTTAGTTTGCTTACTCAACAGTTTTACTGATGCTGTTTCTCTCAGAAGGTATTCCTGTGGGAAGAGGGGGAGCTCTCCCTCCCACCCTCTCGTATTTACTCTGCTTTGAAGGCAAGTGATGATATGGAATTTACGTGTGAAATTTAGCTGCAGGTTTCCATACTCACAGTAGCATAGACAGGCACTGCCATTTTGGGTGACAAGATTCAGGCAGGGTTTCATTTTGTGGAGGTAAGATTCACAGCGTGGAAACTGTAAATCTATTTCCCTTGTATTTTTGCCACCTAATACAGTGATTGGGCAGCCCCATCTACTTTAGAATTTTCAAAAATCACACAATCATCTCATTTAGGGGTGGGGTGGTAGGAGAAGCAATGGGGGAGGGGGGGCAAGGCCTCTGACAGTGTAATGCTTACTGCCTCCTCTGACTATTCCCCCTGCATACTTAATAACATGTGATGGGTGATATTTTAATGCTGCAGTGAAGCCTATTAGAATTAATTCAAAGGGCCATTGAGACAGCTATGTTTCAAGACAGTGCACATCTTCTCAAAAAAGTTTTATGTAATGATTAAAATCAGTCCATTGTCATTGTATGCACAGTTTTTACGTTTTCAAGTAACATCTTGAGTATGTTATTCTACTTACCCGGGCACTGAGTAACTGCAGCTGGTTAATTCAGTCCCTCACTATTATGCATTTTGTAAATTAAGTTTTACAATTTGAGGTTTTCACTATTAAGACATGCTGTATCAACATTTCAGTGAATTCATGTGTGTAATTGTTCTGTTTTCCCATTTCAAAACTTAAGACAATCTTTTGAAGTTTTTTCTTTTTCTTTTCAATATTCTGTAATATACAGTCATCCAGTTCGGTTTTATCACTGTTTTCGTCGCTGCCTTTCCCCTGGCTCCACTGTTTGCTCTCTTGAATAATTGGATTGAAATCAGACTGGATGCCCAAAAATTCATTGGTGAATTGAGACGAGGGGTGGCTGAAAGGGCACAGGACATTGGTATCTGGTATGATATACTGGAGTTCATTGCACAGCTAGCTGTCATTAGTAATGTAAGTTGAGAATTTGCTTTTATCTTTATTTTAGATATGGAAATGGATGTGGTGGGTTGACTGGGGCAGTTGATATTTACAGGGTTGCCAGACATCCAGTCCTAGAAATCAAGGGAAATCTGAAAATTTTCTATTAAGGAAAAGTCAAAAAAATTTCAGAAAAATGCCATACATCAGGTTTTAATCAGGGAATTTGATTGACCTAAAAGTAGAAGTTGTCAATCTGTTATATTTTGTCTCATGGCAAAACAGCATGGAAATGTGTCAAGCTGGTAAATGGAAGAAAATGGTATCCTGGAATTTGAAAAGTTGTTAGGGAAAACTGAGAGAAAAAGTCAGAAATTTTTTGTTGTCTTGAAATGTTGGTAACCCTGTATCAAATGTGGAATAACACTCTGTCCACTATAACACTAATTTGTTTGTTGCTATGTCTGTCTCCAATATTACATCATTTTCAAAGTTTTTTGTTGAACCATTGCACCTGCACAGTACTGTACTATGTCCTAATTTTTGTCATGTTCCACAAGCCAGTGCACAAGATTTGCTTTTTCACAGGGATGGCCCACTCTGCCCCTCTGTTTTTACCCCATTGTGCCCCTATTCTCTAAGTTTTGAAAAAATTTCTGTGCAAGTTTAGGGTTTGTGGCAAATCACACAGTAAAGCACACACAGTGTTGATAACAGTGTGACGTCGACTGATTAGTAGTGATGAACCACAGCCTGACTTACATACAGTCCCAGCATTGAAAGAATTGCTGTGCAGGCTTCAAAATATAGGAGCACAGCATTTTGCTCCTGTGGGGCTACCTAGTTACTCTTCACCATGCCCCGTTTTCAGTAAACCTGCTGTGCAAATGTAAATATTTGTTAAATGTTCCCATGATGTGTAGAAATCAGTAAACTTCAAAACTGCAGTATACAATATTTGAAGGCAAAATCATTCCCTGGGCTGGGGCTGCGATTTCAGGCACATTTGTTCACCAGCTTGCCCCAGTACTTGCTAAAAATCCATGGAAGAAAAGTTTTAAACACAGTGGTGTGGTTCCTCTATTCTTTGTGTATACCTTGTCCAAATTGACATCTTGTGTATATCAAGAAGGAAGGCAGGAAGGAAAAAAAGTTATATGTAATATTTGATATTGAAATTTTAAAATAAATTTCCCATGGTGTGGCCCTCTCCCCAGGAATGCTGCGCCCTATCCACCCAGAAAGAAATCCTTGAAAGTGATAAATGCTAGCCCAGCAAGTAGTGGTTAGAAGTGCAGCCCTGGATCTCCATTAGTTGTAGTATCAGTTTATTGTCACTGACCTTATTTACTGCTTTATATGTTATAAAGATTGTGCACCATATTAAACTGTAAAATATAAGTACAATGCCACATTATTAGACTCGTACTACCACATTTCATTGCTTCATTTCATTCCATAAGTTTTATGTATAGACCCATTTTACATCCATCATGTTTCTAATCGTAATGCAGTGCAGCTGCCATGTTGGGGCATTATGAAGAATAATTGAAATTAAAAGGACAGAATTGGTTCCAGCACACATATGTATGGTCAGGGCCATACAAAAAAAAGGGTGGCAATTCATTCCAAGTCCCCAGATTTTCAAATGTCTGCCATGGGTAATCATAGGTTTTTTGTATGGAAACATGCTTTCCCTTGACATTGACACAGTTTGGTCAGTTGACACACTTTGCCACAGGTTTACATGCAAAAGTGTGGCATTTGAAACCAATGCAAACAATGAATTTTGAGACAAAACCTGTGGCATGAAATTAAAGGCAAGGAAAGGTGTGTCAACCTGTGTCAAACCTGTGCCCAGATGGTTCCAAATACACAGGTTTGACACCCAAAAATATCTGTGATTTCTTTTGTTTTTCATGTATGATCACGCATGGTAATACAGACACAGGTACATGCACGCATACATACACAAAGTGACCATGGGTGAAAGTCATTTGTGCCAGTGTGTGACAACATTCTGTATATGTGCACTTCTACACATGTGTAGGTGTAGTGTTCTAAATGAGTGCCCCCAACATGGTTGCATTATGAAAACCTGGTCATGTGATATTTTGCTATAGACCTTATGTATTGACCTCAAACCGGCACCATTTTTGAGGGCAAACAATAAAACACACTGTAAACATGACGTAGACTTTGCATGCCGTGTAGTAGACTTACGTGTATATCTGATCGGTACAGAAATTAGCTGTATTTGCAGGTATAAGTTGCAATGGAAATTCACTTTTATGCTGTGTGATGTCATATGCATACATGTGTTTTTTTTTTCATTAAAAGTTTACCAGTATTTTAGAACTCTCTCACACATTCCATATATATCATGTAAAATTAGACCATAATGATTTCTCTCCTGGCTTTCAGGGATTCTTGATTGCATTTACATCAGAGTTTCTACCAAGACTGCTATACCATCATGACTTTGGTACTCTGGAAGGTTACACCAACTTTACCCTATCTTACTCACCCCCTAACACTACTAATTATCCTTGCAGGTAAGTATTAACAGCAATTATGTATCTCAAGGACAGCAAATTTCATTTGTGTAATGATTTAACCTTTCTTACTCATCCTCCCTACCCCCCCCCTTAACACATCGATATTTACCATCCTTGTTAGTAACATACATAAGGATCCCATACTCCAGAGACAGCAAGTGTTCTACTCTGACTTTGATACTGCAGAAGTGTACACCAACTTAACCCAGACTACCGCCACCCCTCTTTGTATAAACTACTCATCATTTTTGCCAGTAATATAGGTGATAATACCACAGTCCTGTATAACATAACTTTGGTACCATGGAAAAACTCAGAGGGATCTCATACGTGAATGTGTGGGTTGGCCATATTGAGTAGATGATCTGTAGCATTCTTGGTGGAGGTCAAAGGTCATTTGGGGTCACCAGAGGTCAAAAGGTCAAAATCTTGTAAACAGTTTATCTCCAGAAGGATAACTATGAGGGATCTCCTACGTAGCATGTGGATTGTCCATATTGAGGAGATACTTCCTTTTGGTTTTGGTGAAGGTCAAAGGTCATTTGGTGTCACAAGAGGTCACAAAGTCAAAATCTTGTAAACACAATATCTCAAGAAGAATAACTGTGGGGGATCTCATACTTTGCATTTGGATTGCTAATCTTGTGTAGCAGAGCCCTATCATTTTTGTGGAGGTCAAAGGTATCTAAAGTAGGAGGAATCTCTTGCTTGTCATGTGGGTGATTCATGTTTGTTACAATACATCATATGGCAAGGAATCACTAAGCCTCTTGGCCTTCTGGTTTCCTGTGACTTGATAGTCCATATTATAACAACAACAGCAATTTTAATAGCTGCAAAAAAAGAGAAAAAAGACCAATTTACAAGATCAGGCTACCAAGGTTTGATGCCCACCATGCATGGGCGGCGATCCAGGAGGTGACAGGGGGACATGTCCCCCTAATATTTGAGAAATCACACATTGACTGATTTTCCACACAGTAAATTATTTGAAAATGGGGTCATGCCTCCTGTCCCCCCCTAATGTTTAGAACAAATTGTCATTAATGCCACCATGTACAGTAAACATGCAAATATCTAAAGGAAAGGCCTTCAATTACCAAAGCCCTTCCTTTGCATCAGGTATGTATGCCCCCAAACAGTACCTTCATTCTTATTAGGGCCTGCTATTCCTTCATCATCTTTACAAGAGCACAAATGGTACTCTTTTCTTTAGCCCCTCCCACCCAGAGTGGAATTTCACCTCATTGTTTACAGGTACTTCCACTCATGAGGGCATAGTTCAATATGGGTTATCCCTAGAAAGTTTGTAGGCTTTACGTTTTACCCAAAAAAGAAATTAAGTTGTTCAAAACTCTAAATCGTAAATCGTGTAGTTTTACCAATGTCTGTATAGTGCGAAGTGAAATATTGAGCATGCTTAAATCTTATGAGTTTCCCTGATATATCACATTGCTTAGGCTTTGGTCATGTCAAAAAGTGCCATATCAGCATTAATGCTCATTATGTACACTTCCAGCTAATTAACCAGTTGGGGTAGAGCTGAGTTAGTCATGCTGTCAGATATATTTGAGTGTCAATATTTGCCAACATAAGAGATTCCACTTAAACAGGATGTAAGCTTGTTTGTGTAATGAACATTTTATGTAGCCTCCAACTTCCATGGGTGGATAAAGTTAACAAACTGGGAGGCTCCTCTCTTGGGAATTTTGTTTATGTGGAGGGAAATTTTGGCTATTGGAGGGGGGAGGGAACTTACCTGTATTTTACATGGAGATATGGAAGGGATAGTGGACAATTTGACTCCTTCCTGGAAAATGAACATTTTTCCAGCCTTGCTTTCTCCAAGTGTAACGTCTATGACAGTGGCATTGCCCACATGGGAATTTTTCTATTTTTTTGTTATGGCAAAATCAAATTGGTCTCTATTTCTCATTGATTATGTCATAAGTTTTAATAACCCTATGTTTGCATGATGTATAGAAATAATCAGAATCTAACTCAATTGTTTGTTAATCTCAGCAAGACCTTACAACAGGCCTGGCAAGGGGGAGGGGTTTGTTAGCTGAGAAAGTCTGCTTTTAAGACTTCTTCTGTAAATTGTACCTGATTAATTTAACTGTGGTTTTGTTTTCATCCCATTGCCATGTCAATGTCAGGAAAAGGAGGGTGCTATAACTTTGACTTGGTTAGTGTAAGTCCCATTGCATAGTGTATGTAGTAGGTGTATTTCGGGGACATGAGTGTCTTTTCCCCTTAGTCAAGTGTGGATATCCCTGCAAGTGGGGATATCCCCACTGGCCAAATGCAAAATTTGCCATGAAATTGGATTTTGCACCTTTCAGAGATGTGCCCCATTAATGGACATAAGCTTTTGTTTTCCCTAGTCAAGTGTGGATACACCTCGAAATGGGGATATCCACACTTTCACTGTAAAAACTGTGTATTCCCCCATTGACACCTATTACATGTATGTGCGTGTAAGGCATGTTTAATATTTGTAATTTTGCCAAATTTGCATTGAATTAAAGAGAAGGAACAATGTGGAATTTATGCTTGTTATCTTCCCAGGTATCAAGATTTCAGGGACATAGAAGGAAATCATACCATCTTCTACTACAGACTCCTGGCATTGAGACTTGGCTTTGTTATTGTGTTTGAGGTACTATTTTTTATATTTTTACCAAATACTGTAAACTACTTTTTATTTTCATCCAAATAGTGTGGAATGTGTTCAAGAAATTGAGTTTTAGGGGATCGTTACATCAACCCAAACATATTCATTTAATTCCCCATATCTTAATTAACAATTGGTGACTACACTTTGATTGACATAAATGCAAACAATAGCATCACTGTGATTGGTCAGAGGTGACATTGTGTAGTTTTCTCTGTCACCAAATCCTCATGTTTTTTTGTTTTGTGGGGTGTCTCATTCTTGTCTCGAGACCTGCATATCATGCCCGATATCATGTCACAAGGTTAGGGTTAGGGTGGAGAAATACTATAAGGTTAGTGGTAGAAGTCTCAAGACTTTATATCATGCTTGATATCATGTTGTGGATTGGGTGACTCTGTAATGGTCTTAGTGCATAACAGGCAGTGCTTACATGGCAGTATGTGAATATTACCTTAAAGGGAAGATGCAGTCACCCCAATTTGGATCAGTTTAGTAGTATACAAATAATGAATGTTTATGAGTGCAATAGTATGAATAATTTCATGAGTTGAAAGATTGAATGTTCTATTC